>OX457079.1:407716-505216 GCA_949752815.1 Conops quadrifasciatus
CGACGCGTGCTGCTGTACCACGAACGCAAGCTGAGGTTCGACCGATGAGCACTGAAGGTGTCCGCAATGAGGCCCCACTTATGATCGCAGAGTCAGAAGAGTTCTCCGTAAAGCGAAGTATCGCCATCCTACCCACGATTTGGGGCTGCTTCCTGGTGCAGGATCGAACTCGGCATGCACGTATCCTGGTCAACGCGTGCGCTCCAATGTCAGTCATTTCCCCAGCCTACGCTCATAAGTGGAACCTCAACAAGTCTCGGGTCCATGGAGGAGAGGTGGTTTCCCTAAAACTAAAAATTAGCAAACATTCTGACGAGCTAATCGAATTCAGCGCCAAGGTCGCCCCGATCACGCCACCGGTCACCCCCAGTGAAGATTTGGACAGCAAGATACTGGAACTATTTCCAAATCTTCGCCTAGCGGATCCTGAGTTCCACATAAGCTCTGCTGTCGAGGTGGTGCTTGGAGCAGATGTATACCCGCAAATCCTTCGCACGGGCATATTCCCCAGCCAGCCTGGTTGTCCAGTGGCCATCAACACTCTGTTCGGGTGGTTGATATCTGGCAGCCAACAAAAATAATTTCCTTGTCTTCTTCAAAACTCGACATTGTAAAATTTTTCTATTATTGCAGTGCTGCAAGGCGGGCGGCATGTTCACACCAAACGCCTTGTGGCACTGACTTCACTGTTCGCGATACGTGTGCTGCCGTCTTTATTTTTCACAACAGCTGACAACGACGTTTTGTTGGACTTCTTGTCTGGCTGACTAACTTCCGTCTTCTTGTCTTCTTGCTTTTGAGCTTTCAAAAACCACCTCGTGTTTTCTTAGTATTTTTTTTCGGCATTTGTATTTTGTTTTGACCACACGACTACCGAATAGTGAAGCCGTAGTTTAACTCAACAACTAATAATAATTGAATAATTGAAAACGTGAAACAGATATTGTTTGGAATCACCACAACCCCAGTTACAACCTAAACAAAGATGAAGAATAAGAATAAGAATGGTAGCCGTGACAGACAACTGGTGGCATCAAAACGAACTCAACGAAAATTTAATAATAGCCAATAAAGAATTTAAAATTCCATAATTTTTTTTTGGATAAAACTTCGTTAAAATATTGACAAGGACTGATGTCAATGTAAGTAAGCACAGTTCTACAGTAACTAAATAACTGATAAATCAATTTCAGTATTTCAGATCAATAATTGAAGTATTAAATTCTCATGGTATTGATATCAAAATAATTGTGAGTTATTGGAAATGAAAACAATGAATAGTACTAAAAACCTTAGTACTCTACACAATATATATGTACATACATAGATTGTATCGAATTATAATTAATAAATAAAAAACTGATATAAAATGAAATAAAAACTAATAGCAATATTGTATTATAATTGACATATGATTGATGTCAGTACTAAAAAACTGTCCTATCGAATGGTTTGTGATCTATACTATTTTATTATTGTAATAATGATTAGTATTAAAAAGAAAAACAATTCGGATAATGAAAAGTAAAACGAATTCTACGTCAGTACAAATTCTTGATGAGTACTAAAATTAAATCGGTAATATTATGAGTACTAAAACTAAACAGGTACTATAGATTACTAATAATGTAACAATAATTAGTACTAAAAGGAAACATAAGAAATGATTATTAGTACTAAAAATTAAATCAAAGATAAAAATGTATTTCCTATAAAAAACTATATTGACAGAATAATAACAGTGGCTACTCCTTAAAACTTTTATAAATTTACTATTATAAATTTCTAAAATAATCAGTCTCATATATATAGTTTGGCTGATATTAGTTGTCAGAGATTGGTACCAAAAGTACTCTGTATCAATATGCTTCAACAATTATAATAATTACACTGGCTGACTGATACATGTTAATAAAGTACTAAAAAATTTCTATAATTTTCTATTATATTTCTATTTTTATGTCAGATTTATACCAACTATTAGTACTAAAATCCTGAGGTATTTGTGGTATGTGTTGATAACCTACAGTTACATTGAATACCTGATGTCAATATGTAAACATAAATCATTATTACATTATTAAACGATTGATTGACACTGATAATTTTTAATGTAGACATAAATGATACGTACATAACATTTTTATATATGTATAGAAGTAGTATGTACATACTGTTCAAAATCATAACAAAAATGTAATAAAAATTGAAATGAAAGCAGGGCAGCTCTCCGTCACTGTGTTATCGTTAAATTAAATGAGAATTTATTGACAATTTATATTGCAGTTGGTGTCATGCGATGATGCCAAGCTACAAAATAGTATATTTTTATTGATGTTTTTATTCATCAGTTTTTGCATTGTCATGCGGTCATGTAGATGCATGTGGCTGGTGTTGCAATGACTTCTGCACGATTGTTGTTTTATATCAACCCTTTCCACACTTTCCACGCTCTCTTTTTCGTAACATCGAACATCGAAGTGACCGTATTCGATGTTGACAGATGCACACGGAAGAGTGCGCAAAAGAGAACGTATCATAGAAACTGACATTTTGCAAGTTTTTGGCATTAAAATTACGGGCTAGTCAGCCATTCAGTGATGTTTGGTTGTGTGTATAGTACTTTTTTGTTGTTAGTGTATTTATTATTGCTATTATTTACTGACACAATTCATTATTGCTGCTTGTTCGATAGTTCGGTTTTTTAAAATCATTATTAAAACAATCATAATGTCAGCAATAAACTTCAGTGACAATCTCACTTTAATGGCTTTTTCCAATTGTGTCGATAAAATGAAAGCTACGTAACGTAGAGAAAATGGAAGGAAGGATGCTGAGGGAAAGAGAGAAGACAGCGAGAAGGTATCGTCTTAAATTCAAGATTGAACTCAAGGAGGTTAAGACAAGTGTAAAAAAGGTGATAAAAATTTGCTTTATGCTTAAAATTCAGATCTATTTTTTCGACTTGAACGCTGTAGATAACGAAAGCTCTCCGCTTTTCCTTTGATCTCTTTTAATAATTTATACATATGTTTGAATTTGTGGTCTTTGGTGTTTTATGTACTTTTTTGGTTCAGTGTTGTTCAACTGATCGAATGACCGACTGTTAAGACGGTTTTAAGACTTCGATTTTCCATAAAAAACAAATTTTTAATAAAAAATAAATAAAAACTTAACTTTCTTAAATTGTTGTTGTTCTTGTTGCTTATTGGTTTCATTTTGGTTATACCATCACCACCGCACCGCGCCTTTCAATTAACACAATTTTTATGCATTAATTCAAAAATTAACCAATTGAGTCTGGTTAACAAGCAATAATTAAAAAAGTTAAATACTAAATACTCGCATTAAAAAAAATAGAATTTATTCCTATCACTTTTTGAAGCGACCCATCATACAGCAAACAAAAAGAAAAAGGGGGCGAGGCAGTATTGTTAAAAATCCCAAAATTAATTAGAGTAAAAACAAGGGCAAGGGCAAAAGAATAGAATAAAGAGAATAAATGCCATTAATGCTTATAAAATTGTTTTTTCCAGACTAATGAAGGGCGGTTCCGACTGTCAAATTGTAGCATTCACGGGTTTATTTATGATACTTGTTAGTATGTAATGTGTTGTTATTCTTAACCTCTTCTTTTTTCCTCTTCTCATCTTTTATCAATTCAATGAGAATCGGATTAATATATGTATGATACTTATAATATGTACATACATATGTTTTAAAGATTCTCATTAACTGAACTTTTGAATGGCTTAATTTTATTCGGAAGAATAAATTTATTCTTTCACTTGATTTTTTTTCCACTTGAAAATAATTTTTTGGTAGTTTTTATTCACCACAAAGTGGTCGCGTAATGTATAAAGACTTTTGAGTAGAATGAATTACAATAGGATTCTTGTTTTACAAATCGCTATATGTATACGTACATTAAATACATTCACAAATTTGTTAGATATTTTTGTAATTGTAATTGTAATTGTAATTGTAAATGTAATTTATTTGCCGATTTTTACAGTTATTTAAACGTTTTCACGGTTATTTTTATTATTTTCATTATTTTATTTTTACTATTTTTACAGTATTTTTATTTCATGTTTTCATAGTTATTTTTAGTTTTTTTATAGTCAGCTCCAATTTTTATAGATATTTTTACTAAATAGTTCTAAAGTTAATTAACTTTAGTTTTTTTAGTTATTTTTACAATTTTTTCAGTTAACTTACAATTTTCACAGTCATTTAAATATTTTTTACAGTTAACTGAAAGTTTTTGTTATTTTAAGTTATTTTTAAGTTATTTCTTACTATTTTTACAGTTAGCTAACAGGTTTGATAGATTTTAAGCTATTTTTACAGTTAACTTACAGTTTTGATAGTTATTTCTACTGTTTTTATAGTTACAACTACAAATTTGTTGGTTTTAATTTCTAGCTTTATATTTAACTTGCAATTTTCATCATTCTAAAGAAGTAGTAATTTTAAGTCAACTAACAGTTGTGCTAGTTATCATTACTATTTATACAGTTAAGCTGCAGCTAAGTTACAGTTTGGTAGTTATTTTTACTAGTTTTATAGTTCACTTACAGTTGTTGAGAGTTATTTATACTATTTGTGCAGTTCATTTATAGTTTGAATAGTAATTTTACTATTTCCATAGTTAAATGTTATCAATTTTTATATTAAATGTATTTTTTTTCCAATCAGCGCAATTTAAACCGCAGATCTCTTTCTCTTTATGTGTATACATTTTCTTTACTTTTAAGATAACTTTTGGAGTTTCTGCCCGAAAGTTCTAATTTTTTTTTCCTCAGAATGCAAAAGTATTACGAAGCCAACGGCATGCTTATTGAAATGAGTTCTCGACGAGGAACATTGTTTGATCAATTTCATCTACGTATTTATATACTTGCTAGAGTTCGTGTTAGCGTTAAAACATTCACCAACTAGAGAAGGCTTTATTCAAAAGAATTTGAGAAAAACCACCACTAACAACAACAACAACAACAACAACTGACAATCAACAAACATGAACTTATAACAACAACAATAACGAATACATCACTGACTTACAAACAAAAATTGCATGCGTACATATTTATATACATATGTACATTTTCCACTTAACATGGTTTTTGGTTGTTGTTGTTGCTGTTGGTATTGTTATTTTTTATTCAAAGTTTTAGTAAAAACAAAACAGTTTTGCCAATTTGACGCAAAGCATAGAGCAAAAAAATGATGCTATCCATTAAATACTTACTAGCAAAAAAGTTAACCTAAAAAATGAATGAATGAACGAAAAGGAACACGGCCAATAGATTGCGAAATGTTTTTGAATACACTCACCAAAGTATACAATACGTGCACATACACACTCGCGTTTACAACTACAAACAGCACACAAGAAGCAAACAACAGAGCAAACAACAAATTGTAAACATTTTGAAGAGTTTTTGGTGCATCAAAAGTTTTTCAAGTGCCTGCACTTTACGGCTGCAATTTTTTAGCAACTGCTGCGGCTGCTGCTACGGCTACAGCTAGATTTCTACTACATGCTGCTTTGACTTGTATTGCTGTGGCTGTTGCTGTTGTTGTTGTAATAATTTCGTATGCCTTCCACAAACGCACAATCTGTTCTTCTTTCTGTTTGGGTAGCTCTTGCTACATGTGTTCGCGTGTACGCGACTGTATCTGGCTTGCTTTCATTGAAATTCTGTGATGCTGCAAAATTTACATACCTGTAAGAAAGAGAGAGAGAGAGAGAGAAAGAAAGGGATCGTTAGTTAATTTCAACAACTGGCGCTTTTAAAAGTAGTTTAGAATGATGGCAAAAGTTGTGCCAGATTTTTTTATTTATCGTAAATAAAATATATATCACAAAGTTGATGGGAGCGTGTTTCTGCCTTAATAATTTTGTTGCTTTCTGCGCACGTACACAGTGGAGAAGAGATTTAATTAAAATGAAAATGGAAAAAAAACAAATTTAAAAAGTTTGTACTTATTAAATAAAATGAGGGTAAAAAATTAAAGAAAAAACTATTTTTAAAATGTATACGGTAAAGGTCTAAAAAGCTGTTTGTATTGAAATAACTTGTGTGAAATAACTTTGTCTATAACCCACAAAAGTTCTCTCTCTTTTGTAGAGTTTTTTTTAAAACACAATTCCGGAGATTTTGTTGGAAAAGTATTTCTTAAATTAAAAAAAATAATAACTAGCAGTAACTAGTTGAAGAACTAGTTCTACTAAAGTGAAGTGTATGTAAATCATGTCGATCATCCATTTCATTTTTCTACTGTCATCCATTTCTCTGATCTGTCTGTACGTTCGTCCATCGGAAAAAAGCCACAATAAAGTCGTAGTGGAAAACTTAATAAATTTAATTAATGGAAATAGCTTCAAGTGTGTGTTAGTGTGTGCGAGTGTGTGTGTGTCTGTTCGGGAGTGCGCTCATGCATATTTTAGTCGTTTGTGTTTGTTTTTTAGTAGGTTTTTTATTCACTTTTAGTTTTCTTTCTTCATGGTTTTATTAATATAGTTTAATACAATTTGTCTTTGTATTTAACAAATATATGTGTAATTAAATTTTTTACTTATTTTAAAGCACTCAATTTTTTAATTTATTATTTTTAATTATTTTTAATTATATATTTTTAATTATTATTTGTTTCCTTGAGGAACATTTTTTTAATCAGATCTATGTTATCGCATCAGACCTATATCCACAAAACTTGGTCACATACAACTATAGTTATAATTTCTTACCTATGTATATACAGCTTTGTCGGAACCGGAACATTTCTAGAAAGGAAATACCATACTTAAACAGTTCCACAATAATTAGATCTTAAAGTGTGAGGATAACTACTTTGATTAGCTCTAATGAGTTTCTATAGGAAAAGTAACTACCTCTTCTTATTATTATGCAACATAACCTCAAACAAGCGGTATGAAACTGGGTTTTTCGCAGAATATCATGAAAATCTGACATGATTTAGCGCTTCAAAAACCTTTGTAAAATCTTAAAAGTCTAGTTTCAAGAGTACAATTTTGTTGGTCTATTTTTGCTTTTGGACTTGTGTGCATATTTTTGCTGGTATTATTATTCGTTTTAATTATTTGTGGCCTTGTCCTCTGGAAAAACCTTATTGCACTTGAGCTACATAGTAAGTATATTTCTTTTATATAATGTACTGACCTAAAGCTTACAGGCCTGCTTGCTTCAATTAGAAAATTTTTATGAACATTTTCTGTGCAGAGTAAACACCGAAAACTTTACACTGAAAGAGCATAATAAGGTAGTACCTATGTGAGTATATGTTTGTGTGTTTTGCTCCTGCTTCTTCGCCTTTTCCCCCTCTGTGGTAATCTCCTACACTCTCACAACAGTGAAGTCCTTTGAATACTGCAAGTGTTTGTACGTATTTCTGTTGTACGCTGATGTTGGTAGCACTTCAAAATCCTAATTAATTTAATGCATTCTCCTCTCTCTCTTTTTCTTTCCTTATTTGTGTTTTTAAAACTTTTGTAGTATTTTCCGGGTAACACCTTCGCACTTTCTTCCTTTGTTATTTTATCTACTTTGTTCTTTTATGGTTTATTTTCCAAAATTAATTAAACATTTTTCTCAGTTTTCACAAAATGTAATTACACTCAGAGAATAAGAAACCGACTGCCACATTTGTCTTTATTATTGAGTAATTTTTATTTTGCATTAAAATGAAAAGATCATGATTTATTTCGAAAAAGACCTTGAATTGTTCCAAATTTCTAGGTTGATTAAGAGTAATGAATAATGACTTGCTTTGTTGAGATTTAACTAAATATATAAAATATATATTTAACTAAAAATAATAAAATTTTGTCCAATTATTTCTGATGTTTCTGCCATAAATTTTTGACAAATTATTCTTTAACGACGCTTCGTGTGAAATATCGCATTCAAATATTGTGGATATAAATAAAAAGTTTTTCAAAAAAGCAAAACAGAATGAACAATTTCTCATGAATTTCAGAATTTTTAATTTTAAAAAACTTCTGTTTTAATAAAATCTCTTTGAGGTCTGATAATAATTTTGGATATTTTTTTAATTATCTGAAGAAAATCAAAATTAAAGATTACAAAATCAACGTCATAATAAATACAATTTTTTATAGTGTTACTTATTTTATTCTGGCAATGCCTCTTATAGTGCATATTTGCACTACTCTGTATATTGTTTTACACCTTAAAAAAGTTGTTAGTAAAAATTTTATAAAATTTATTAATACTTTTTATTTTTTAATACAATATTGTGAGAAAATTCTTTAAAGTGCGCGCCCGTATGGGCTGAAGAAATGATCTCACTGAGTGTCAATACGATTCTTACTCTCTCCACAGCCTCAAAACTTGTCAAAATTTGAATATTTCAAATTAAAAATAAATTGCCCAAATAGTCTTTTCAAACTTCTTTTGTTACTAAAAAAATTAAAAAAAAAACCATATAGAAATAAATAATTAGATGAAACTTACAATTAAGATTTTTTATTACTAAGACTTTACAAGTTTTAATTTCGTACTGTTCAAAGTGTACACACTGTTAACTGGTTTGTTAAATTTGACTAACATTTTTCTGTTTGGTTTGCATTGCGTTGGGCAGGAAAGAAATGATGCTTATCAGCTTTTAAGAATTTTTTTCTCATTACGAAAAACGTTTTATTCATAATATCAGCTTTTGTTAACCGTAAAGCAGCAGCCATTAATTTCACTGCACGATGGCCTCTGTCTGTCTGTGGCTCCGTCTCTATCTGTCTATATCTGACTTTCTATGAGTCTATTTATTTGAGGATTTGTCTGTCTGTTTGTTTGTTCGTTCCTTCGTTTGTTCGTTTGTTCGTCTGTCTGTTTAACCGGTTCTCTCTATGAATTCATCTGTTTATAAGGCTTGCTTTCGTCTGTCCATTTTCTTTCTTATGATGGTCCAGCTTTTGTTTTCACGATAGCAATGACCATGTACGATACATATTTCATTATGATAGTTCTTCGATGGTTGCTGTTGTTGTTGTTGTTGTTTCCATAGGAATCTTCTGACTGCATGATAATGCATTTATAAAGTACTTCATGTACGTGGTACGTACGAGTATGTCGAATCATGAGTGGATTGTTGAATGACTGACTGACTGAATGACTGACTGACTAACTGATAAACTGATTGTTTGATAGACAGACTCAGTAAGAGCCAGAAGAAGAAACTGTATAAAAAAAAAAATTGCTAAAACGGAAAACTTTTTAGAGTAAAAAAAATTAGAGGAAAATATTTGGCAAAGAATGGAATCATCTTCTTCCGAAGACGAAACAAATAGTAAGAAGAAGAAAAGTAGAAGCAGAAAATAAAGAGGAAAAAATGTTTACTTGTTTGACAGCACTTTGACATTGATTGTTGAATTTCATGGTTGATGACTTCTATTGGTCTCTCGATTGGTTGGTTGGTCGGTTGGTTGTTGGATCGGTTGGTCGGTTGTTTGGTCTTTTTGTGCGTTTGTTTTGTTCCGTCGTTTTGTCGGTCTGTTTTCTTCCGTTGTTTTGGCTCTTGGTTTGTCCGCTGATTGTTGGTTTAGTTGGTCGGTTGTCAGTTCGTTCGCCGGTTTCGTTTGTCATGACCGGCATTCGTTCGGGATAATCCTGCTTTATCCTGGTTCATTGCAACAACAACAACAATGCAATTTGGGGTATGTAGTTTTTGTTATTGTGCGCTCTTAGTGCGGTTCTTGTTGCTGTTGTTGTTATTTCGTGCTTATAATTCGGCTTTGCCAATGACCATTGTTTTTTTTTTGTCCCGGAGTAACGTATTTTAACTTATTTTCTATAACTTTTTTCTTTACAACTTTCCTGTCTGTTTTTTTTCTTTTTCTTTAACTTTTTTAGCTCTATTTTCTTTCGGTTGGATTTTTTTTCTTCAGTTTAGTTTTCTGTTGTGGAGACGCGTAGCTAGAAAAAACTATTAGTTAGCATGAAACATGTGAGTATTTTGTTGTTGTTGTTGTTGTTGTTGTTGTTGTTGTTGTTGTTGTTGTTGTTGTTGTGGTGGTGCTGTTCTCATTGTATGTGTTGCTACTAGCATGTACATACTTACTAACAATTCCATTTTATTGATGATAGCTTTTTTTCTTGTGATGCCAAAGAATCACCATCATCATTGTCATCATCAAGTAAAAGCATCAGCAACATGTTGTTTACAAGCAATGTGACTCATTTGTCGTTGTCGTTGTCATTTTTGTCAAACGCAATTGCTACACCCACCAACAATTGCTTGGTGGATCATTTTTCCAGCGACAGCAATTGTATAAAATTATCATTGTTGTTGTTATTGTCATTATTACTTCCGCTACTTCGCAGTTTGTTGTTTGCGATTGTTGGTGCTATTTCAGCTGATGCGTCCGCTGCTGCTGCTGCCTCCTGCTATCAATAATAATTTTTTTATTTTTTTTTGTAATGATTGCAGCTATTATCGTTGTTGTTGTGTGCCGCAGTAATCATGTCATTGCTGCAACACATGCTTCATAGCGTTGCACACACACACACACACACGCACATACATAAATGCATTGCTTCAGCCGGCAAAACGCACGCAGACGCAATCAAACGAAATTCTCTGAAGTGTCTTCCTTTTAAAATTCCTTTTGTTACAATTATGTAATAAGACGATGCTGCTGTTGTTGTTGCTGTTGTTATTGTTGTTGTTACTATTTATATAGCTGTTGTTGTCGTTTTCTAAACATTGGCGGCTGATTTCGCTTTGGGTCGTTGTTGTTGTTGTTGTTGCTGCTTCCGTTGTTCTATGAAATAGTCGCTGTAACAACATAACATTTCTAAAATATCTTTAAATTGTTCAATTCCAAACTCAGCGTGTAGGAATTTCTGTTTTTGTTTGTTCCAAATTTGTTTGTTGTCAAATTGAAATGTCACTTGTTTGCGGTATGTTGTTGTTGCTGTTGTTGTGCTTGTTGTGGACCGGTTTGTTGGTTATAATGACATTTGTCATTGTACTAAATGAGATCTGGTTGATGTCTTTATTATACTCAGTGGATTATTAATTTATCAAACATATTAAAACAACAATTTATAATATGTTTAATAAAAATAAATAATAATTCTACTAAAATAAAAAAAAAATTATCTAAAATTATTATGCAAAAAATTGTATCTGTAGATATTATGTAAAAAAATTTTTTATAAAAAATTAAAATTCAAATAAAAGTTTTAGATATTAACAAAAAAAAAGAGGCTGGGTTTAACAGACCTTCTAACCGAGCGAAAAGGCCTTAGTAAGACCACTAACCATACAACATAGACTAAGCTTAAATTAGTTCTTGAAGAGACTTTGGTACCTTTACTTGTTATAACAATTTACCCTTGACAGGCGCTGTTTAAAAATCTTTAAACAAAGATAAAATGGTTTAAAGGGACAATTTTTCAGGTTAAGCTAAAGTTAGTTCTTGAACAGTCTTCTGCTAAAACCTTTGAAAAGGCTTTTTGAAACTCCTGTCTTTTGTGCCGAAAAAGCGCCCATTGAAATGCTTTATAATTGTTCCACGAAGGGATTTTAATAGAGAATATTACAAAAAACCGTTTCATGCCGGCAATTTATACAAAGTTGGCAACTCTAAAAAAATTATGATTGCCGGCAAAGTTCATGAAATGTCATTTCGGGCATAAAGAGTGAGTGAAAGTCACCGTGAGTGAGTAAGCGGTTGGTTTGTTGGCGGCTGTTTGACAATTTCTCAAGCATGCTTGTGGTTGTTGAATATGCGTGTGGGTGTGTGTTTGAATGTGCGTGAATATAAATTATGTGTACGCGTTTGTCATGCATTTCATGCGGGGCAATATAAATAAAAAATAACAAAAATAATAACTGCAACAACAACCACGACAACAAAAGAAACTGGTGAACAGAACAACTATGTACAACTACAATAACAACAACAACAACAGCATCCACCAATGGACTACTCCGTCAGCCGTATCTGAACCACCAACGATGAACGTGTTGCTCCGTTTGTTGTTTCAGCCGCTGTTGTTTTCCTTTAACCCTTCTATCTCTCTCTTTAAATACGAGTACTACTGCTTGATGTTGTTGTTGTTGTCGACTCTTCCATTATTCCATTTTATCATGTTTTTTGGAATTTTAATTTAATTTGTTTTTACTATTAATATTTTTTTTGTTCGAGTTTGTTGTTTTTTTTTTGTACGCTTTTGTTCTCTAGTAATCGTTAGTTGTTGCTGTTGTTAGACGTTACTCGTTAGTGTGGTAGTCGTTAGTCCTTAGTCGCTTTTTTGTTTTGTTGTTGTTTGTTTTTACAAAAGCTTAGAAGATTTGCAAAAGCTTAAAGTAATTGAGTCAAAGTGTTTGTTTTTTGCTCTATTTTATTTATTTGTTTATTTATTTTTTTACGATAATTAAATTTGAAAAAGGAAAAAACGAATGCTTTCAGAAATTCAGTGATGCTGGAATGCTTTAGAACGAAGTGACCGACTTCTCTTCCTTTTCTTTTTTCCTTCTTTTTTTATACATTTTTTTCTTCAAAGAAGGCGAAAATACTTTTAATTTAAAATGCAACAATTTTTTTTTGAAAATAATTTTGATTTTGAAAAAAAATTAATGGAATGAATGAGCACCGAATTTTAATCAATTTTTCTGCATAAAATTCCAATAAATTCCGGAGAGTAGAAGAAAATTTAAAAAATTCTTTCCGTTAAATTTCTTCATTTTTATGTTCTTTAAATATTTCTAGCGTTGCTCAACACCGGGAAGAGAAGGGTTAAGGGGCCAAGGACTATAGGCAAGAAACAATTCTGGTACAATCATGCCGAAAAAAACTTAATAAACAATCAAAGGCAAGGATCGAATATATTGAAAGAAAAACAGAGGATAAAATTAGACGAAAAAACTGGCCAAATAGAATTTTTATTTTTGCTCAAACATACCAAAATAAAAACGGAAAATACAAAGAGTCTTATAATAAAATAACAAATTGAAATATTAATTCAATTCTGTAACCATCACTACTAGCGTCCGAATATGTGTTATCCTGAGGATACAGGAAAGACTATCCATGGATGTATGGATGCATACATCAGTGTGAATGTGCATGTGTATTACATGGATATGGACATGGTGGGAAGAAAGAAAAGCTGCTATGAATGTATGAATGTAGCGTACAAGCGTATGTATGTATGTATTGGCCGTATGTTTCTGTTGTTTGCTTGCCTGTATGTTGTCGTATGTACACGAATGTATTGTGTCGATATATGTACGTACTCAAGAGTGTATGTGAGCGTAGTGGTATGCGTTTATGGCGTTCATTTGTTGATCCATTGCGACAGATGATGAAGAAAGAAACGGAGAAGCTCTTTTGACGTACTGATGTCAATGACTTTCTGTGTGGTTTTTGGTACGGCATGGTTTCAAAAATGACAAAAGCAATACAACAACAACAGAAACATCACATCAATAATAAAGTCGTTAGCAACAACAACAAAAACAACAACAGAAACAACACGAATAGTGACGCCATCAACAACGATAACAACAAAAATCTGCTACAACAACAACAACCGCCATGACACAAACTACAACAACAATAAAATACAACGACGACGGTAATAGTCGTAATAATACGACTATTCTCGTATAACAGCAACACAATCAACAGTACAACAACAACAATCACAGCCGAAAAACAACAACTACGGCGACAACAACAAAAACAACAAGAACAACAACATCATCATCATTATCATCGTCATCATCATAAAGAGCTAACATTACTCTAAAGGTTTACGTTGCTCGGCCTATTAATAATAACAACAACAGCAACAACAAAACTTAGCTATAGAACAACAACCAATAGGATTCGTACAAAATTTCCTGGATCAGCGAACTACTCGCACTATGAATTGCAGCAAAAACAACAACAACAACCACAAGAACCATCACAACAACATTATAAAAGTATTTGAAAGCTATTTCAACTCCTACGCGCTCATTATTTCGCTGCGGAATAATACGACACGCATTGAAACGTTCGCACACAAACACATCCAAACACATATGTACACACACATACACCAAAACAACCACCCAAGCCTTTTATATATACAGTATACGAGTACATACATACGCGCAAAACTCATTATTGTCAATACCTTTTGTAGCGCCGTATCCTCGTTAGTGCTATAGACTCTGTCAAAATTAAAAAACCGGGTACAACAAACTCAATATATTGGTGCCCAGTTTAAGTACTCGCTTCAGAATAGAGAGAGAGAGAATGAGGGATAGGTAAGATCGTTTCGGCATGACTAAAAGAATACCCGTCTTTTGCTATTCTAAACCAACGAGAAATCAATTCATAGAAACAACAGCAACCCACATAAAACCAATATTCATTGAATCCTGTTCGCACATGGCAAATAAAAGGACGAATACGTACCTGGCAACTAATTAGTAACCTTAAATAACGCAGGGACCACACAATCTGAATAAATACGAAATAACCAGAACCAAAAAAGACATTGAAGATGGGACATCGTCGAAACCGGTGACGATTCATATTTTTATGAAAAATCAGAAAGGGCTTGAAAATATGTATGTCTGAAGCTTAGAGTATTCAGACATATACACATTTTCAAGCTACATCAAGAGTATAATGTAGTTTTTGATTCGTTTAATTCTAAGACAAGTTTTTATTGTACTCTTATTTTGATATATGCTAATAATAATAGCATATGATAATTGCCTTTTTTGCTAAGATTTTTACTCAATTTAATTCAAATATTGTTCGTCGTTATTATTTGGCAACGAATTTGCCTCATTGCGATATTTAAACAATATATTCAGATTCACAAACTGATTTCAGTATTTTTGCATTTCTCGGTATTCGGGTTTTGTATACGGCTTCTTACAACTCATCTCAAAGTCTTTGTCATTTGGCTACTTTTCAACGATTTTAGACTTTTTTTGTTGTCTTGAACTTAATTTAAGAAGTTATGAACAAGAATTGTTTTCCTGAAATTTATTTTTTGTTGTTGTTATTAAGAATAATACAATAGCGTTGTTGCTGTTGCGTTCATTGTGTTCGTATTTAATTTTAGCTGCTACGAGGTGGTCTAGCTCCAACGAAAACCACTAGCAGGCATTAATGATTATTGAGAATAGGTTTCAAAAGCAGAAGAAGAAGAAGAAGAAGAAGGTGGAGAGGGAAAGAGGGAAAGAGGTGGGGGAAAGTCGCAATTTTGTGGAAGAGAAAAGTTTAAATTAAAACAGGTTGTGACTTCAAGAAGCGTAAGTCTCTCTCTTCTAACCTTCAGAAGAATAACGTTAGAAGATGCGTTTTTCGACAAGTGTACTCGATAGTCGTTATTGCTGTTGTTGTTGTTCTTGTTGTTATTGCTAGAGATTTGGCCTAAACGACCGCCAACGTAATTGTCTGCATCATGGTTAGGTACATCCTACAATAAAATTATTATTATTTTTATGGTATTATTTTTGTTGTTGTCGTTGTTTGCCATAACAACACATACATTTTAGGCGAGATCAAATCGTGATCATGATTATGTCTTATAACGATTTGCCGACGAAATGATTGATGGTATACAATAAGGATTGTTCAAAGAAATTTGTATATATACGAAAATTTACAAAGAATTACACACTTTTTTATGTATGAAAAATCTAAACCACAGATTTCTCAAAATTTCTAGAATTAAAGCGATATAAAATATTTTAAAAAAAGTTTTTAAAAACACAGAAAATGGCACATCGCGGAAATCCTGGTGAGTCCAAATCAAACATGATGGACGTCACAAGGGATGACGGAAACTCATTCCAAAACCCATCATTATCATCATCATCATCCAATCCTGTCAGAAAGCTTAACGATTACCAAAAAGCTTTTATTATTATTGACTTTATTTTTTAAAAATATTAAGAGTATATTATTTTCTAATCCTTTTTTAGTTTTCTTTTTGCCACAACAATCAAGCACTCTCTATTCTTACGAGAGAGCAACCTCTTCCCTTTTCTTCGCCTTCGGCAAATCAAATTTCTTGCCGGTGATGATGATGGTCAACGATCGAGCGATAAGCTTTCTTCTTTCTTACGTGGGTGGATCGTTAAGTGTTGTACCATGATCACAGACACAGCTACGGCACCGACATTGGCATCGATGAAGGCGCTGGAACAAGCATAGTCACCGGCAGAGACCCAAGCATCGGCTTAACCAACGAGTACACGCACTAACAAAGAGATTATTTCTTGTTTTTCTTTTTCTACTTCTTTTCCATCATCTTCTTATTCTACTTGTTGTTGTTGTTTTCAGCCAGAGCAGAAGACCAAGTCCATCAGTCTTAAAATTCATACATGGCAATTCGTACATGCATCAGTGACGAAAACTGATGCATACGCGTATAATATTGAAAAATGTATGATTTTATTTTGTTTTTATACACGTAGGAAATGTTTTTGTTACAGAAACAATAATTATGTAAATAATTGCCGTTCCATCATCGATGACAATTTCCTCATTACATCATCTCTGTGTCATCGATGATAATTCTACTCTCAACGCTTTGTCTCCGTCGTGTTTCGTAAAAGACAATCTGAGCGTTTGTTAAAATCTATCTAACGTTTGCATTCATCTAACGTTTGACGTTTCAAAAACATGTTTAACCAAATCAATCGGTTCATAAATGTTAAAGTTATTCAACGTTTACATGTCGACATAAGAGATGGCGCACCCTGTAAGTGCAACGATTTGCCAACACGATGCGATGGTCATGCGAGATGGTGAAATGAGATGGTCAGGCATGATTCGTTAACAGAACGTTAAAGACCACAGGTACCGGAAGATGCATTCAGTCTGGAGGTTTTGTATTAATTGAAATTGTGTTGGTGGGTGTGAAGTAACCTTTTTTCGTGCAATTCTTTGCCATTTTTTTTTCAAACGAAATCACAAGCTTTGCCTTAAAAATGCGTATGGTCCACAAAAATGAAATAAAAATCACAAAAGATGGATGCCAGACTATTATTTTTATCGTGTGTTGTTATTGTAGTTGTTGGGTTTGCCTTTGTTGGTGTTGCTGTTGTTGTTGTTTAGTACTTAAGAGGCTTTTGTAAGGAGTTGAAAGTGTTAAGAGCTAATTGTGTACATGTTTGAAGCAGAAGATAGTATATGTGTTTGTGTGTGCGTGTTCTTGTGAAGCATGCTGTACCGGCTCATCTAATCACTTGTGAATGCCGACCTCATCTGGAGGCACCACCGCCTACGCGCGACCGGTAGAATTGACGATGATGCGCGTAGGCGCTACGTGAGAAGACGGTTTAAAGTAAGTAAAAGATCGTAGAAAATGGTAAAATTCTATGAAGAAGTGAAGTTATTGTTTCTTTCCTCTGCCTCCCCCTCACGTCGCTCGGTGTTTGCTAACGGTCCCTCTAAACATTTTTAATGGAAAAATTTCACTGCATTCCAAAGTTATTAATTCCTTTGGTAAATGCGATACGTTCACACGCTATGACGCTTGGCCTACGATTTGAGGCCAGCTCAAGTACCAGAAAGCAGTGAGTACCCATAAGATACGACACTTTATGAGAAATCTTATACTTGAGAATATATCTTAAAATGTTTCAAAGTCAAGTTGTTCCTTTTTCCTTCGTTTCTTTTTCTTAACAAGAGTTCAAGTAACCAATTTCAGGTCCGTTGATTTTTTAGCGTTTGTAGGAGAAGAAGATTTATTAAATGTTGTTGTTATTGTAAAATGATCGTAGGAAAATGGACAACTATGTACGTGAATACTAAGAAAGAAAATTTGAGTTAGAAGGAAGTACTATAGAAGGTACTGATACTGGTACTGGTAGAAGGAAGTCACGCGGTATGTGCAAACAATCCTGCATTAAAACAATGATGTTGGCCTTTGTTTTTGTTGTATTTTTTGTTATTACAGTGATTTTCGGGAAACCCAGGACGAAGATTTTGGGAAGATTTTATCAACATGGAGAAAAGAAGAGACGGGAGGAGAGCTAAAGGACACAAATATACACGGACAAAATGTCTCATTAAGCTCGTCGCTTTTTTAATCACTCGCGATACGTATCTACGCGCTACACACAATGCACAGCTGAAGAAGCAGGTAGAAAAGGTGTAAAGAAAACAATAACAACAACGAGAAAATCAAATAAACTCCGAAATCAAATGCGTTAATGACGCAACAACGACAATGCAACCAATTAACAACACAATGCAATAACAAAGAGAACAAGAACAATCCTGTTTTTTTATATACTCGCAGTAGTTAAGAAAAAAATAAACGAATCATGCATGACATTTCAACGACGTTGCAATAAGCGTTCTGACTGGCCCGCACAATTTCGATAGTCGATGACCATTTTTGAACGAATGTCCGCAAATGTCTTCGATGACTCAGAGACAAAACGATAAAAGAATTGTCGTCGATGACACAAACACGAATCAATGATGACTGACTTTGCGCATTGTCATCATGCACTGAAATGTTTCTGGTTGGTGAATTTGGTAACTGCGCGCTTACGCTTGTGGCGTAAGGCATACGTTTTCGTCACTGATTCATGAACGATTTGTCATGAATGTCGTGAATTGTGTGGAAGTGGTGCTGGGAACGTTAATCTTTTAACAATAATTTTACACATCAACGATATAACTACCTTCAGCGAAGTGGCTCGTGGTTCAGCCAAGTCCACGACCGCTGCGTGAGATTGAGACAAGACGATTATTGCCCCAACAAAATCGTGTCTTTTGTCTACATGGTTCTTTTTGTCGTCTTACCAGCCTTCATTCACTCCTCTCTTCCTTCACTTCCTTACTTCCTTCCATATGGCATATCGCGGCGTGTGGTTGTGCTACTTGGAATCCAATTTAAATAAATAATTAATTTCCTTCAATTAACCGCAAGGGCGCTGTCGATATTTCTTCCTCTTGTTTTTCCACGTCTTTTCTATCCTATCCTTCTTCTTCTTGTTCTTTTGTGGCGTTGCTTACTGCCGTTACTGATTGTTTCTTCCTTCCTTCCTTCCTTCCTTCCTTCCTTCCTTCCTTCCTTCCTTCCTTCCTTCCTTTCTTCCTTCTTTCCTTCCCTTCTCCCTTCTTTCTCTTCTCTTGCGCTTACTCTTCGCTATTTCCTTATTGTAGCCTTCTTCCCAAAGGAAGAAGTCTGTTGTTGTTGTTGGTCCTTCCTTGCATTTTCGAGTCACGGTTAAGGGCCACCACCATCAATAATCACTGCACTTGTAGCTTGTGCTGCCTGCCAAAAAATAAGGAATATTTTATCTGCTCTGGTCGTTCGGTTTTTTTACTTTTTCGACCATTTCATTCCTTCTACCTTTCCGTCGACCAGTTCATTCCGTTTTGCTTGTTTTCTTTGTTGGTTGTTGCTTCTGTTGTTGTTATTGTTATTGTTTGCCGCCATTATTTCGGTCTTGTTTACATACTTGACTTTGCAGACGTTAAAAACGAATAAAAAAAGGAAACAAAATCCAAAAAGTCTAAAAAAATTGGCCCAAAAAAGCAAAAAGCAAAGCAATTTCATAGAAAAACGAAAAAGCATGGAAGCACGGTACGTACTTCAGTCTCGTTGTGGTTTTGTTTGATTTTTGCGCAATCGTTGTTTTTCTTTCATTATTATTTAATTTTATTTCATTTTTCTTTAACTGGTTTTCCTTTTTTGTCTTCCTTCGTTTGGGTTTTTTGGTTGCCGCAAAGACTTCTAGTCAAGACTAAGATTAAAGCCGTTGAAAGGAAGGTCGGTCGCGGAGAAGAAAGGTCGGTCGGAGGGAACGTTTGTAGTCTGTTGGTAACGTGACGAATTGCAGATACTTGTTTAATTTTGAAGATGATTTTCACGGCGGAATTGGTTTTTTGACTTAATTTGCTTTCAATTTAATTGTGCGATGTAAATTGAGTTCTTTTTAAGCCATGTTTCAATGATTTCATTTCGTTTCGAAGAAAGTGAGAAAATTCCATTTTGTCTCACACAAAAACTCACGCACTGAAATATAACTTTATTATATTTTTAGATGAAATGTATTTAAGAATGAGCCTAGTAATTATTTTGTACCTAGATATTAATTTTTCATGTGGCTCCATTTTGTTGCTTAGGCTTTATTACAACTACTTTCAATGTATTAGAAATATCATAAGATAAAATGTGTAAATTAATCTAATTTTAGTTTAAGAACAGCTTGTTTCACATGTTTCCATTTTGTTCCACAAACGAATTTATACGGCAAAATATTTTCTTCGAAGTTTTTACTCTGAAAAATTATTTTTTAAAAATTAATACATTTTCCATTTAATTTTAGAACGTTCCACATTACGTAAAAATTGGTAGGGCAACAAATTTTTACCTAATCTCAAAGAAGCTCTTTTTCTTTCTTTATTTTAGCCAAATTTTTTTTCCTTGGTTAGTTGGTGGTACGGTACGTCTTTTTATACTTATTCTGAG
Source organism: Conops quadrifasciatus (assembly GCA_949752815.1). Classification (NCBI taxonomy): domain Eukaryota; kingdom Metazoa; phylum Arthropoda; class Insecta; order Diptera; family Conopidae; genus Conops; species Conops quadrifasciatus. Next base: position 428,218 of record OX457079.1, read on the forward strand.
CGTGTTTCGCCCACTTGCGTTTGTTGATGATTCCTATGTTTTTTTCGTACTCAGCCTTTTCTTTGCCGCAAGCTATGTTTTGCTTTGTTTCTTTCTCTTTTTTTTTTATTATGTTTTCATTCAATTCCGAAAATCATGATCATGAATAACATCAACGACTTGTCGAACATGGCTAAGAGGCAATTTTTAGCAGTACAGAAATCCCCCTTATGTTATTGTACAACAAGCCAAGAGTTACAACGGCAACAACAACAACAGATAGGAAAGAATGTGGAGCCACAGAATTGAAAAATAAGAAGAAAACCAGAATTGAATGAAGACGAAGGATACACACTTTAAACGCAACAGAGCCATCGCCACCCGCACGCACGAATTGCGTGCTTTGTATCGTGTAGTTACATTGTTGTTGTCGTTGTTGTTGTTATTGTGGTTGTGCTTATTTGTTATTGTCGCTATCGTCGTTGTGTGGCAAAAGAAAATTAGTTAAAATCTCTGCATGCGCCAGTTTTTTTCCGTGTATTTTATTAAGTATGCAGTTGATGTTGCCAGATTGTTTAATCTTTTGCCGTCACGATGTCGTCTTTAAAGAAAAGCTACAACAACAATGCACATTTCATACAACAGAGACAACGACAACGACCACAAACACAAAAAACTACAGGCTTGGAAACAAAATAACATAAAAGAAAAACAGTTCAAAAGTTTTTAAAGTTTTTGAAATTTTTAGAAAATTTCAAGAAAACTCATTAAATTTAAAAAGAAAAAAAGTTTTGAAAAGGGGAAACCCAACAACAACTGCAACATTTACAACAACAACAGCAATAACAGTTCTACAATACATTCAGTGCATTCGTTGGCATCGCATTTTCCGTGCCTTGAATTTAAAATTAGCAGCGCAACCAAGTCGCCAAATCACTCACAACAAAAAACAACAACAACAACAATAACAACAACGGCAAGACCAAGCCCCAGAGACGGTAACAACAACAAGTACAACCACAGCAGCGTCAACGTTGACGTTGACGACGACAAATAAACGTGTGTCGCCAGATTTAAACATTGTTGTTGTTTCTGCTGTTTGCTGTTTGACGGATTTTGAGGTGCCTCTGATTTTGTTACTAACAGAACAAGAGCTCTTCTAAGGTCTACCAGAAGAAGCATCCGTCAGTCGGTCGTTCGTTCGTGTCAGAAGAAAAACGTAGACGCATGTTTTGACGCAACACAAATCAATTTTTTGTGGTGCAATACCAAAAAAACCATCTCCTTCTTGGCAGTTTGCAGGTAACACTGTAAGTTAAGCTCTATTATGCTAAGCTGTCACTTTGACAGGTTGTCATTGCAAGACGTGCTCTGCCATCTCTGATGATCTTCGGGGTTGCATTTCTGTTTTCCTTTTTTTGGTGTGCCTAATGAATGCGCGCGCCTCTTTAATGCCTCTTAAAAGCGGTTATATTGCTTTTAGAGATTTAATGAGGAAATGCTGACAGTTTAGCTGTCAGAAAACTAGATTGTTTTGGATTTTTTACTTTTCCAAAGTCACTTTGCTGACAGTTCAACAGATTGTAGTTTATATCGTTTTAAAGGGCGAGTAATAACGGACTATAAACAAAAAAATGAAAGAAAGTAGATGGCTCAAAATTCCAGGCCTTATTCCATATTTCCATTTTCTTCCAAAGAAACTTCCAAATCCATTTCCAATTATGTTTCACTTCTGCTAGAAGTAATTCGTTAAATTCATATTTTATAAAAAATTCCATTTTGTTCTTTTGACCGGTTTAACTTCATAAACGGTTTTTCAGACGGTTTTAACTTTATACACGATTCAAAATCTTTTCTGTTTATTTAAATTGATGAAACTTGACTTCTTGTTGCTATAATTTGCTGGAATTTTTAATTATAAACTTCGTTTCATAGTTTAATTTTTTTCTTCTGGCATTTTTTGGTAATTTTAACTTCACAAATCATCTAAAAATTATGTAATTCGGTATTTTCGCAATTTTGAGCTCTGTTCCATACTTCTATTTTCTTCCACTGTTTTGTAATAAGGTTTTTCCAATTTTGCTTGTAGTAATTCATTGTGGTTTTTTGATAATCTTTAAATGCTAATAATTTTTTTATATGTTTCATAGTTCCATTTTGTTCTGCTGGCATTTTTTAACGTTTTAACTTTATAAATGTTCTAAAATTTATTTTGTTTATTTAAATTACTGAAATTAAACTTATTCCTGGTGCATTTCGCTAAAATTTTGTATGCTTAAACCGTGTTCCGTATTAGCATTTCGTTCCTAATGCTTTCAAACGCAAACGATCACAGCAATTAATCTTAATTGACCTCAACTGCTGAATTTTCAATTTTTTAAAATGAATACGACTGCAGACGACTGCAGCATAGGCAGACTGAAAGACACAGGCGGGACAGATGGCGGGACCGATGGACAGACATATTGTAGTTGTGCAAGCAAGCACTTTAACCCATACGCACCAATGATGGTGCAATTTTGGGGTGATCAAAAATAAAGCAATGCTGCCCCGCTACCGACCATCCAATTACGCATTCATCCAATATCTTCTTCTGCTTTTGCTGCTACTTTTTATTCTGTTTGTGTTCCTTTTTTTCTCAGTCGCTTCTACTATCATTAAATTTCTTTATGATTACTGCTTTCTTATGCAGCTTCTCGTTATTCTTCTAACGATTATAAAGACCCTAAAAAAGGCTCATAGTAAACTTAGCCAAATGGAACCATGAAATCTTGTTACTACATGGTAGGTATTTGAATGGAAGCGTTTGTGTGTGTGTGTGTGTTTTTGCATGATTATCATTAAAAAATGTATTCGAGCACACAAATTCATTGACTTCTACCACCGTCTTTCAGTGTACAATAACGACGATGGCGTCAGCAACGCGGGCGATGGCGTCGGCAAATGTCTTTTATATTCATACGCTTAACTCTTCACGTGGTCCTCCGGCAGGCAGTAAGCTGTACTACTCCGTGCTGCATGCAGCCTGCACCAAACTCCAAACTTCGCAATCCATCTTCATCCTCATTCTCTTCAGCGACCAATGTCTCTTTCTTCTTCATCATCTTCCCCCTCCCAACCTCCTATTTCCAACAACTCCGTTAATACTAGAGTCAGTCATTCGTTGTTGCCTTTAGTTTTTTGTGCCACTCTGTAGCTCTTTCACAGAAGCCATTACTTTTGCGCTTCTCTTTTAAGCTGATGATGAATAATATACGCTTCATTATTTTTTTCTTTGTTGGTTTACATTTTTCTTTTCTCTGGATTTTTTCTTTTCTCTTGATTTTTTCTTTTTATTTTTGTGTTTTTAATTTTTCTTTCCTTTTTTTGAGTTTTCCCCTGTTTTTGGTTTCTGTCAGTTTCATGAAAAACCATGAAGTGCCAGCAGGAAGAAAATTCTCTCCAACCGTCATCGACCTTTTGTTTTTAATCCTTTTATACTTTTCATGGCATGAAGTATAAGCTCTAGAAAAAGAAGAATGATGGAAAGAGAGACGGGAACGGAGAGGGGGGAATGTAATATTATGCACACTTTTGTTTTTGTCTCCTACTATAGTCTCTCTCTCTCTCTCTCTCCCTCTTTGATGTTTTGCTATTCATACATTTCTTCATGTATAAAGAGTTATGAATGGAAAATTATTATTAATAATTTTTGTGACGCCTCTTCCTCTTCTTCTTCCTGAAGTTTTTGTATGAGTACGAGTTGTAATATGCTGTTACGATACCAAAGGGATAGAATAACCGCAGAAAATGTCACATACATACTGATGGAAGGGACAGAGACACTGGGAGAGGTAGAGTTTTTATGTGAGTAGAAGAGAGTTGATGAGTAGAATGCAGTAAAGGGGTGTGGAAGGATGTGGAAGGTAGTGGCAATATTTCAGATCAACATAAAACTGTTGAAAATTGTAAGATATGGTGAGAAGTGATAAAATGTTTGGCAAATTTTATTATTACTCACATAAAAACATACAAAAAGTGGACACATTGTTGGCCACTGTGGGACAGCAATTTTTTGACAGTTGACAGTTGACACTTGTCACAGTGAAGAAGTGACAGATTTTGACATTTTCAGTTTTTATGACCATAACAACAATTTTGTTACGTAATTTTAAATTTTACTGGGTTTTTCAGTAAAAATATTTTGAAAATAAAGAGAAGACACCTTTTGCCTCTGTACTTATAATGTTTTTTGGAATTTCTTTCTCTTTGTAATTTACCATATCTTCCTCTTGAAAACGAACCACATCTTCCTCTCTTCTTTTGTTTTTAAAGTTTTTATTAATTGCTTTCCGAAAAGTCTGTCATATTTTTTAGGTGTTTGGGTCACTCATTTTGACATCTAGGCCTAGCTTTTCTGTAATTCTAAGGAAAGAAAACCTTTTAGCCTCGTCCTTTTCTATCCGTTACCGTCCTTTCTTCCTTTCTTCCCTCCTCTCTTTCTCTTTCACTTTCCCGTTTGCTCCTTTTTTTCTCTCTTATCTAGAGAATAGAAGAGCTAGAGATATAGAAAAGTTCTATATCTTCAGGAAATTCTTACTCATTTATTCACGAAATTTATGAAAATTTCAGCTGCTTCTCGTTTACGAATACGATTTTTAATGACTTTTTACGAAAGCAAGAAATATGAAGCCATTACTATTGATGATAGATAGGCTTGATGTTGGCTAAATCCGTCCATTCATTTCCTGAAAACGCGCATACTCGTTGCCGGTATTTTTCGCCTCAATGTACGCCATAATCTTTTAAAAATACTACATACCATTAGCGCTGAAAATGGCATTAAACCATTTGTAATGAATTTTAATGTACACCATTTCATTTTAAATGGTTTCGATAAAAATCCTACATAATCTGGTTGTAATTAAGTTAACTGAATTGCCGAGTGTTCAGCGTATTCTCAGCATTAGAAGAAAATCCAGTATTAATTATCAAAACAACTGTTAGCAAAAAAGAAGCATTTTTGAAGCATTTGACATTTTGAGGCAACTGGTCCATTAAGAGTAAAGAGAAAAGGAACGATCAGGGATGAGGGATGAGGGATGGTTGGGGAGAATGTATTAACTACATTTTGTTGATAATGATGAGGTTGCTGCTAAATAAAGAGGAGTCTAACTGAGAAAGAGAGAGAGAGAAAGAGAGAGTTAGAGAAAATGGGGACTGTCCATTGACAACTAAGTTGTTGATTATGATTTTGACTGAAATGCTTTCTAAATTTTATGAGCCATGAAATTGGCGACATCAATTTTTAATTTTTAATTTTTAAGAGGAAGAAAACGAAGAGAAAGAAGGGAGTAGAACGCAATCTGTACTGTCAATTTGACATTGAGAGGACATTAAATGCTTAATAAAAAGTGTTCATTGATGTCATAAATTTTCTCGCCGATAATGTGCAATTTTTGTTATTGCAGTCACCCAGCCCTACCCTCTTCGCTCTCTTGATCCCTCTTACCCCCTTCCACAATTGGCTGTCATTCTGTTTTTCATTCACTTTTGATTACGATTACAATCTACTGTCATTGTTTGTCTCCCGTCAACCAACAACAATGGCTGAATGGCGCGGCGCGGTGCGGCGAGCGAGCGAGCGATCGAGCTCGAACGAATAAGCGTAATCAGACAGAAGTGTCAAAAAGAAAAATTATATTTTTGGTATAATTTCTAGTGAAGCAAGCGAATTGTCATTATTAACTGTCGTTACTGTGTGGAAGGGTGACGTTTTCTCTCTCACTGTCACTTCCCGTTTCCTCCTCCTTTCACTCTCCTGTCAACCACGATCTGCACTGACTAGCCGTAGTGACATTTGTACGTTCGTACGCACGTATGCATGTGACAACGTCATATTGTTGCAGATGGCGCCATTTCAATTCTATACGGAATTGCATTGTAACAAACAATTAATAATTACTGATTGTTGTGGATGGTATAAAGGGATGGACTGAGGCGCCGCATCCCGGATGAGAAAGGGAACAAAGAAGAAAAGCGGAGGAGGAAGAGAAACTTAAGGGGGCGTAGAAGGAAGCCACATATAACACAATATGTGCTGCATATACATAGTTCATGATGAGGAAGTAGAAAACAGACTGAAAAAAGGAATGATGATGATGATGATGAGATGATATGACTAAGTGTGGTGCGAGTTCTCTAATTCTCACATGATATACAATAACAATAGAGAGAATTATTACAAATTGTCATGGAGTAGACGTTTCACTTCTTTACATTTTAAATAGAGACATTATTTTTATTGAGTTTGGCTTTAATTATGTTAACATGTGGCCACTACGTCCAAAAAGAAGGCCACAGAAATTCGATTAGTCAATAATAACTAACCATAAAGAAATCTCAATACAATACGAAAAGAGAGAAAGGGAGAGAAAGAAAGAAAGAAAGAGAAGGATGTAATAGAGAGTCAGGAGAACAATAGTAATTCTCATATTTGAGCACTTTGTCCCAGAAAAAACCTGGCGGAAGAAATTCGAAATTGTATTTTACAAAAAAATATATTGCGAATTATAAGCAAAAAGTTATTAACGAATGTATTGCGAATTAAAATGAACCTTAAGTATTTAGGCAAACAAAATATTTTTTGAAAAACAAAAAATCTCATTTTTAAAAGCGCCGGAAAAATTATGAAATCGCAAACTTAAAAAGTTCTAATTGACTTAACAATCAATCCTAATTGACTAAATTCGGCAAATAATTTCAAAAAATATCCTTCTAGAGAGAAAACAATGAAAAATATATTATGAGTTATAAACACAATCGATGAAAATCTGTTTTAGTGTCCTACAAAAAGGCCATTATTAAAAGGCCCTTTTAAAAAAGTATAATACAGTCTGTCTTTTCCTAGAAAGGTCAAGTAGTCCTCACTAAAATGTGCCCTGATAAAATCAATATCCATAGCAGAGTTTCTCAGTTAAGAGGCAAAAAAGCATTAGCTCAATTATTTCAAAATTTTTGAACTCGGTCGGTGGTCGGCCATTACCGCGTGGGCAAGGTCTATCCCATTTACAAAAGAAAGAATCAAAAAAATAACACATAAATTGAGCAATACTTTTTTGCTCTGCAAATTAATGATTTATATATAATTCACATGCAGTTTGCTGTGTTTTTCTGTTTTTTTTTCTTATAGATTTTGTTGGCTGTCAAAAAGGTTACCAAAAACAGATGAACTCGACGTACAAAATGATGGATTAGTCTTGAATGGATTTGCCCTATTTTCAAGTTTTTTCTTGTGGGTGAAGAGCAAGCAGAGAGCAAGTTTTTGGTGGGGATATATTAGAAAGAAAGGGAGATAAAGAAAAGCATAATAAAAAACAAAAATACTAAAAATAATGGATTGAAAGTATTTTCAGTGAACATGGCGTATGTATGTTAAAAAAAGCTAAGTAATTTATAACAACTGTCAAGACAGAAAAACTATGTTACGTTGGTGTTGGGACTGATGTTTCTTCTCTGATGTTAGGATTGCCCCTTTTGTCCGGCGTATATAAAATGACAATATTTTCTTAACTCCTTTACAAAAAAGGTCAGCAAAGGGAAAAAATTAAAACTAAAAGATATAAGGCATAATATGTATTGATACATACTCGTTGTACATACATTTTTTTTTTAAACTTTTCAGTTAACGAGTCACAAAAGATGCTGCCACTTAGCAAATGACAAAAGTCTCGTAACAACAACAACAACAACAACAACAAACGACAAACAATCTTACAGAATCAATAAAAAGGTCCTGCTAATGACAAGAAACATTAATCACTTTCGCCGTTTGAGTTTGGACATTTTTTTTGTGTTCAGGAAAGGAAGAAAGGAAAAAGGAAAGAGAGAAAGAAAGAAAAAATCTGAGTATCTGAAAAATGTTGAAAATTTAGAGTAACTAAACTTCTCTTTTGAGAGTCGTAAGAATGCCGAATATGTACTGAAAAAATTCAAAGTAAATTCTGTGGTATTTTCTCGTACTTGTAATGATTTTAGAGTTATTGTAATTGTCATTAACATTAATCAATGGAAAAAGAAACATGTATACCAAACCGCCCCGTTATATAATAAGAAAAAACAGTGAATGACAGAGTATTTAAAAAGTAATCTAAAAAGTAAAGGGTATTGAAAAAGACTCGTTGGAAAGAGGATAAAGAAATTTACAATCTTCTTCAGCATTTTCTTCCTTGTCTGTAAATAGTATTAACAGATAATTATTCATGTTTCTCCTTTTAGAAATTTTCAATTCAAAAAATAACATAAAAAAAAATTATATCGTACGATATTGTTGGTAATGTCAAAAATGCATAAATCATGATAAATCGTTTTGATGGAAGGGGGGAAGGAGGAAGAGTGGCTGGAATACATGCGTCTATATGCGTTTGTGAGGGAAAGAGTGAACAAAGAGACCTCCGGCAATGATTGAGAAAAATTAAGTCCATATGGAGGAAATGTTCTACGAAGATAAAATTTCTTAATGTCTGCACGTTGAGACACGAGTATTTCGATCATCTGCTTTTAATTAACATTTATATTTATTGCTATAAGCAGAGAGAGGCAAAACAATCAAAGTAATGGAAAAGGTATTTTTAGAACAGGAAAAGTTTCGAAATTCTATGGTTATGATGGCGTAAAGGATAGTTTTTAATAAAAAATATACAATTAGGGTCATGGTCTTAGTCATTACTAAGACTTTTTTAATATTTAACTTTTTAAAAAAGAGGTATTAAATCCGTCTTGGGTCATTTAGTTTAGTCATTACCCTAGTCATTACTGAAAGAAATTCCTTGTAAGATTGGGAATATAAAAAAACAATACTCTGTTGAAGTACACTCAACGTGAACAATAAGAACAATAATATACATATCATCAGCAGCATCATTATCACCACCAAAAACAACAGGAATAACATCAGGAACAACAACAACAGCGACGTTAAAGGGTAATAATGTTGAGAAATTTAACCCGGACCGCATGAAATTCTATTTAAAAATGTCAAGTTCGCGTTTGATTGATTACAGAAATTAACAAGCGAAGCGTAAAAAAAACCAAAAACAAAAACAACAACAACAAATTAGTACTCTCAGAAGTAAAAGAAATTGAAAGATGCAGCCGAAGAGAAAAACCAAAAAACAACAACTTTGTTGCCAGGGAAGAGCGTTTTAAAGAAAAGACCGCTATCACCATTGCTCTCCCTCTCTACCTCTCACCCTCACCCTTACTATCACCCTCTCCCTTACCTTTACCAACAACAGCGCCGCCTTCCACAGTGCTGCTGTCAGACAACGAAAAGTCGACATATTGAGAAGGGCCCTCTGCCGCATTTGGCATCATCACTTAACTCTTTGCTGGTTTTCATTTTGGCCGTTGTTGTTGTTGTTGCTGTTAAATTAAAAGCCACTCAGTTGTGTGGCATAATGTTCCCCTTCATCGTTGGCGCACAGCATGAGAGTCGTTGGTTGGTTGGTTGTTGTTTTTCTTGTTGTTGTTGTAACACATCATTTGTATACCACCGAATGCAAATTTCTTTTGATGATGATGCTGCTGCTATTGCTGCATGAGCAACATCATGCGAAAAAAGTGATTCATCACAAATTTTTTAGCGCAAAAAAAATTTTTTTCAAAACATTCTCAAAAAATAAAAAAAATCTTATAAAAAAGGGATCTAAGAGAAAAGTGATTGCACAAATTCATTCATTGTCAGTCGTCTGTGAAAAAAGTTGAGTGTCAAAAATGACAGTCGAAGGGGACAGCAACAGTAACGAGAACAACAGCAGCAGCAGCACCAGCAACCAGGAGACAAAAAGTTTACTCAACTGCGATGTATTTTAACACAAAAGTTTGAAATTAACCTTCTCTCTTTTCTGCCCTCACTTATGTGCATGGTTCTCACTCTCTATTGAAATTATGTCAAGCGACAATTAAAAATGGGCTGTCAAAAGTGACATTTCAGCATTGGTTAAGTTACTAAGAATATAGTAGCCTTATTATTAACCTCATTATTAAAAAATTAGCTTAATTGGCTTTTTAAAATTTAACATCTAAGTAAAATCCAGTATTAAAATTATTCAGAAAATAACTAATTCGAAATGAAATTGATTGAATTCATTCAAAATAAATTTAGTCATAAATTATTGGGCACTATGATTTATTTTGGGCTCTATAGCAAATGACAATTGACAGTTAACACTTGACAACGAGATAATGAAGTTCAATGAAAAGTAAACAGTGGCACTGAAAATTGTTAGGCCTAAATTGATATACATTTTTTCAGTTTAAAAATATTTATTTATTTCAAAATATTACCTACAATATTTATTTATTTAATAATTTGCCATAAGTTTATATGATAGAAATTTATTAAAATTTTTTTCTAAAAATTAGAATTTTTAATTTTTCGTTAAATTTTTGATTTTATTTTTATTATATGTAAATGTTTTATGTGTTGAGCGGCCACAGTTTTGAAAAGACTGATATTATCGTTTTTTAATTTATCCAAACCTTAACATTTTCTATTATTAAAAATAATACATCATTTATTGTGACATTTTTTGTTAAAATATCACAATTGTCGCACCTCAAAATATACGATTATTATTATACACATACACAACACACATACACACCGTGCTGTCGAAAATTTTAGAAGTCAAAGTTACACACAGTGACAGTTAAATTGCATTAATTTGCACTGTTGCTATGAAAAATGTAAAAAATATGTAATATTAAGAATAACAACAAGAGTCACAGAAGAATTTAGTATCAACGACAATAACAGTGCCACAAGTCGCTGCTACTCCATTTTCCACGAATGCGTACATTGTACTAACTTCAATTTTGAAAAATGTCGAAGTTGAGGGTGCGCGATTATCGTAAGAGACGTCGCTTCGTGCCTTCATCGTTATCGTCATGATGATTTTTATTGACGATGGCGTTAGTTTTTAATACTTTTTGTAGCTAAAGAACAAAATGGTGTTGCCATTTTCTTAAGAGTCACGAAATTATTTCATGCTATTTTTCATTTTATTTTTGTATCAGGAGTTTTTCTTAGCCAACAATATTACTTGTTCCTGTTTTTGCTACATTTTTTTGAGATTTTCAAAAGTAATCTTTGTCGTTTGTCTTAAAATACTTTTTGACAGCATCGTAACTCTTGTGTCAAACGCGAACTAATGCCATTCCATTGCATAATTTAATGTTTTACATAAAAATAAATTTGACAGCTGCTGTCAATTTCAATGGATTTTTTTGTTTTTGTTGTTAACTAGACGGGAAAAGGCGAAGAGGTAAACGTGAGTACGAGCTCTATTTATATAATCTATGCAAGAGCTTAATAGATTATAAATAAAATTAAAAATTAATTTAAATACTTACTGCAGCGATTGCATAGAAAATTTAAAGCCATAAAAAAAAGACAGTGTACAAAGTATTTCGAAGCGTTAATTTAGAATGGTCCATACCATTCCTCTTGTTCTTCCTCGACGGAGAGCGATAAGAGGGAGCGAAGCGAAAAGGCAACCGACCAAATCAGTCGTAAGTACATTAATTTTTCTTTACCATCACCATTTGAAGCACCGTAGCAGCGTTCAATAAAATGGTGCCTTGAAGCTTCGTGAATGATGATGGCCCGCTAAGGCCAAGTCAACTGGGAGAAGCGTCGATCGACCAAAAGACCGATGGACCGACGGACCGATCAAGCCAAAACTAGCAGAAAGAAAGGGTAAAAAATGTCGAGAGAAACAAAAACGAATTCGGTAACGACGGCTAAGCTTCGCTAGACACTAAATCAACTACTTAGAGTTTTACCGACGGCCCGAAAACCATTTTTGGGCAACACTGCTCTGCTCTACGCGTCGCTGCTAACCAAAACTACCAACATATTTCAAGCTATTAACAACGAGACAAGCGGCAAGTAAGAACATGACGTTGATGCTGCTGCAAACGAAGCATCAGCGAAAAGCGTTAGCAAGCATCATTTGCAGCTACAGCAATAGAAACTGTTGTTGTTGTTGTTGCTGTAGCAAAATATGGTAAGAGTATGGTATAATAAAAAAAAATGTTGCTAGTGAGGAGACTGTCTGTCGACAAAAAATCATGCAAAAATAGAATGCTTTTAATGCAACAAACCCAACAACAACAACAACAACAAATGGGCAATAACGAGGAAAAATTACTAAAGAAGGCAACAGAGATCGAGACAACAACAACAAACTGAACCACAACAACAACAACAACATGCCATATGCATGCAATTTAGTATGAGTAAATGAGCTTTTTTGTGATTGCTGTTGTTGTCATTGTTGCTACTTCTGCTGCGTTCTTGGTTTTTCTTCTTCTTCGTCATCTTCTTCTTCTGCCAACTGCTGTTGCTGACTGCTTGGAAAAACTTATCTGTTACTAACATCCATCAGTCACACAATTGTTGTTGTTGTTTTTGCAATTGTTGTAGTTATGGTTATTGTTGCAGCTACTTTTACTTGTTGTTGTTGTTGCTTTTTGTGTTGGTCCATTGAAATTCCTAATAGTTTTCTATGGTTAAAGGATAAAAAATCGGTGCAATTGAAAAACTGAACAATAGCCAAAGCAGCAGCAGCAACTAACACAACAACAAAAAGTAAGAGCGTTATCTTCGGCCTGGCCGAAGCTTATATACCCTACACCTGCATCTGTCGAAGTGATAAAAAGTGGGCGGGTGACACCTACTTTTTTTAAATTTACAGGGAGCAAATTTTGATATATTAACTTATCTACAATACCGTTTTTCCTACCAAACACCTTATTATATGGTATAGTATATAAGTGGGCGTGTCACGCCCATTTTTGAGAATATATTCTAGTCTAAGATGGTGGACCCGGAAAAAAAATTTTAGCTGAAAATTCGGTCTACAAGCCAAGAAATTTAGCTAAAAGCACGGATGAGTGCACATTTTCTATAAAAAGTAGGCGTGGCACTGGTCCGATTTTCCCCATTTTCAATACCAAACAGCGTTTTCTATACCTCCCACGCCTCCTTTAATGCGTTACAAACGAAAGAACAAAGTGAATATACCCTCATCCCTTCGGATGTAGGGTATAAAAACAATAACAGCAGCCAAATGTATATTGCCAGTGCTTTTGTTGCAGTTGTTGCCTAGTTCTGGCAAGATCCTTTTTCCCAGCTTTTTTTGTGTATTTATTTCTCTTAACCCTACTACGAACCTTAGGAGAAATTTCACCCATTTTAGTGGAAAACAATTACTATATTTTATTTCAATTTCATTCGAATATTTTTATATTTTTCTGTTGTTTGTTATCTAAGTTTTTTTAACCAAGAAGAATTGAATAATTTAGTGTTTATTTTTGTACCTAAAAAAGCTTACGGAAAAAGTTAGGTGAAAGGTCGGCCTTCGGGTGAAATTGTTAAAATAAATTCCTCAATTTCCTTTAAAATAAAACAAATAAAACAAAAACAATTCAAATAAAACAAATAAAAAAAAAATTCAATAAAAAAAAACTGCAAACCGGGGGTTATAATCGCAAACCGGGGGTTATAATCGCAAACTGGGGGTTATAATCGAAAACTGGGGGTTATAATAGAAAACCGGTGGTTATAATCGCAAACCGGAGGTTATATTTGAAAACTGGGAGTTATAATCGAAAACCGGGGGTTATAATAAAAAACCGGTGGTTATAATCGCAAACCAGGGGTTATAATCGCAAACCGGGGGTTATAATCGAAAACCGGGGGTTATAATAAAAAACCATTTATTTTATGATGATAAAATGGAGCAAGGTTTTTTAATTGGAAAACATTACACGGCCCTATCGCGGTTAAATTTTCATATACTTACTTAATAAATGTACCTATAGAAAAATAATTTTATAACTTGTGCTTCTGGATTCGTAGGATCCAGCCACTACGTGCATTCGTAGTGTCCACGATCAACCATCAAGACCGCTATAGGCAGAATATTTCTGCATTGTGATGCATCGTTATTCTTCTTCCTCTTCCGGGCGAATGCATACGCTTACTTGATTAATTAAATCGTTGTTTAGCAAAAACTATGGAAATGTTTATTGTCTGGAATAATTACACTTAATTTGTGTACGTATCGTGGTTTTTGTTGCTGTTGTCTTCATTTCTATGTACTCTATCTTTTCGATTATAATTAATTTCAAGTGTGGGAAAGTAATGGATGGGAGAGTTGTCTTCTTCTTATTCTTCTTCTCGCTTGCTTTTAAATCAACTCTCGATGGTTCGAGACATTTTTTGAAACGATAATATCGTTAGTGGCAGGCGGATGAGACATTTGTTAACATTAAAAAGAATTTTGTGTTTGTAAAATTTAACTTTTTGAATAGAACTCAATAGTAACAAGAAGAAGAAGAAGAGGATAAAATAATAACAGTCTTTATACCATGAAAGGATTAAAGAAATTGACAACATTTGAAATGTCGAAAACAATAGAAATGGAGATAAGACACAAAATGTACCAAATATAGACAGTAGAAGAAGAAAAGAAGAAGAAGAAGTAAAAGAAGATGAAGAATAAGAACGACTAAATTTTTCTATACAGCAAACGCTGAATGAGAAAGAAAACCATTATTCAACACTAAGTCAAAGAAGAAAATAAAAACGAATAAGATCGTAAGATGAAGAGAAGAGAAAGAGAAAAAAAAAAGAAAAAAGAAAGAGAAGAGAACAGGAAGAATGAAGAGATGTTGCAAAAGTGTATGGAAAGAAAACCACTACGGTCACGGTTTGGCTGCTTTGATCTTGACGGCTTGGTTTTTAATGCAATGACTATGTCTTCTAGTGCTTCGGTGTCTTCCTGCCTAAATGTCTCTTTGTGTCTGCCTGCTTGTCTCTCTATCTGTCTCTCCGTCTGTCTCTCTGTCTGAAAATCTTGACAATAGCGACCATCTTGTGAAATAGCGACGCGTTCAGCAATGCGAGCCGGCTCGGCATCATCAACTGATGACCTTAAAAGGAGCAGAATAGAGATGGTCAATGTTGAAGAAATTATGATCATTTAATGATGTACTAAGAATGTACTAAAAACGACGTTATAATCTTGTTGGTGTTGCTGCTGTTGATCAGAAAATCACCCAAACAAATGAGAAAAGCATCCAATAATATTAATAATGATAATCAACAACATTAAAAATAAGAAATTAACACTTTATGCTTACTGCAATGTCAGTGATACCACTAACAAAGAACCGACCCACAACAATCACAACAAGTTTTAGTTTCATTCTTCGGAATAATAACAACAACAACAACAATAACAACAGTTAACAATACAGCAATCAGTAATAACAGAACAAAAACCACAAAATATGGTAACCTCATGAACCGACAAAAACAAAAAACACAACAAAAGTAAACAGCAAGAATGAAAACAAGAAGCAGAAGAAGAAGAACAACAAGAAGAAAAATAACAACATAATCAATAACAACAATCTTACAACATCAATAACTAAGAATTCAAGAATGATGATGGTACAAAATGGTCAAAAAACAACCAACCATAAACAAAGTACGCTACAATAGCTAATGACCGCAACAACAACAACACCACAACAACAAGACAGCGGCAGCAGCAGCAGCAGCATCACTGAAGCAGCTTCAGAACCGTGCCGGCCGCCATATTAGCAACATAACGATCAAGCAATCAATGGATTGATTGTTGATCAGTGTGCGTTTTTATAGTAATGCTTTTGCCTACAGTCATCGTACACTGAAACAAAAAATACACATATATATCGTATTTTCATACTCCTACACCCAAAAAATATAATTGGTTTAAATGGAAAAACCTAAGGAAAGCAAAAAAAATAATTAAAAAACTGTTAATTAACTATTAAACTATTAACAGTTTTAATAGTTTAAAAACTGTTGATTAAATGTAGGGATAGTAAAAAATTGTGAAAGAATTAGCTTAAGTCCGCTAATTAACTATAGACAGCAAAAATAGCTATCAAAACTCTTTATTAACTAAAGGAATGGTAAAAATATTATTCAAAACTACAAAAATATTAAAAACATAACAATCAAAACTGAAAAAAGTATTAAAAAACTGTAAATAAAGTAAAGAAATAGTAAAAACAGACATCAAAACTGCCATTTAACTATAAAAATAGTAAAAATTAACTACCGAAACGGTTAACTAACTATAAAAATGATAAAACTAATTATGGAAAACGGGTAATGGTGTAATGGGTAAAACCGGATCAGGGGCACACCTCCTTTTTATATTAAACATAAATTTTTAGAAAAAATGTTTAAAAAAGCATTTTTAGAAAAAATGTTGCACAATTATACAAACATTAACATATTCACTATCATCAATTTTACGCAACTTTTATATAAAATTCATTTCCCTGGCATAATATTGTCGTTGTTTTTTTGTTGACAAGTTGTTGTTCATGTATATAATTCAGATTAATTTTTTTTTACCTTAAGCAGAAAAAACTGCGTATTCGTGCCTCAGTGTACGAATATGTTTTTGTTTGTGGTTAATTCCTTAATTCTGTCTTTATTTCTCCGATTTTATGACTTGTTTTTTGTTATTGTATTGCATATATCAAAGGGATTTGCTGTCGTTGTTGTTTTGTGGTTGTTTCTGCTGCTCCTGTCATTATGGATCTTTGGTAATAGTACATTGCAGCAAGCAAAAAGTCACCGCCGGCAGCAGCAGCATTCAGGAATCGTGCAGCAATTCGCCAATTTTTCTGCCCATTTTTTTCCAGCGACTTTACTTTTTTTACCTGATTGTATTGGCGATCCGACGCGCCGTGCCGCGCCTTCTTGCAATCGCAACCAACGCAGTAAATTTCTACGATCAAGAATGACCATTCGTTTCTTTTGCTTCGTTTCTTTTTTAATTTTTCATTGAGTTCTGTCGATTTGCGCAGGAGAAGATTTCTTTGTAATATTGTATTTATCATTGTTTTTGTTGTTTGTGGTTATTGTTGCTGTTGTTGTTGCTTCTAAGGCAAACCACGAAAATTACTGCAACTAATCAATGCTTGCTCTGCTAACTCTTCGGCCTTACGTTTTCATTTTTCATTAAGGCTTGCCGTTTTTGGTGGCTTTTTTGTTGTTTTTGTTCGACTTTGGTTTTGTTGACATTCTGTCAATTCGTTTGCTTTAGATTTTTGTATGCGCGACCAACATTTTTTTGCTTTTGGCCTCTACGACGCGACGCTTCGGTTGTTACAATGATTTTATTATTGTTGTTGTTATCGACATCGTTGTTGTCGTCGGCGGTTGTTGTTCGATTAAAATTTATATTAAACGTTACAAAGTGCGGCTTTTTTTATCGCATCATTTTGCGAGACCTTGAAAAGTTTTGTTTGAGGTTTTTCGGAATTTTTTTGAAATTCTTTGGCTTCTTTATTAAAGCATCCGTTTTTGTTTGTTTTGTCATCCTTTTACGGACCGTTTCAGTTGCTTTTGATTACTTTTTGGCATTTTTATTGATAGCTTAATTGGGACTGCTGTTATTGTTGTTGTTTTTAGTTTTATTGCCATCTAAAAATCACGTTTCAAAAGCCAGACTTATTATAAAAAGGAAATTTCTTAAAGCTATTAATTACTTTAATATTTTTTAAAATATTAAGCTAAAAAATAATTGATAAAAATGAGATGAAAATAAAATAAAATTCAAAAAAAAAGAAATAATTTTATTATTTTAAAATATGTATTTAAATTTTTAACAGACACAATCCAGGAAAATAAAATAAAAATGAAATTTTAAAGAAAAAACGGAAAAGAGCAGTCCTTGCTGAGGGAAGATGATGGGCGTTATTTTGAAAACCTTTAATATTTATTTTGTCGTGTGAAATCTTTTGCTATCAATAGAATCTAGCAAAATTTATGGATCCTTTTAAAGCATAATTACAATAAAAAAATGACGAAACCACTTTCTAAAACATTTGGCAAAGACATTAATAAAATCTACTGACAGGCAAAAACGAAAATAAAACGTCAACCCGAAGCCCGAAGTAGAAAAGTATAAGGCGTCACACATGACCTAAGTCGAGGCCACAAAACCTACAAAACCATTAAAAAAAAACCAGAGAGAGAGAGAGAGAGAGAAACCTTTAAAAATTAAAGTCGATTGATTCGCTGAAATAGAAACGACCCGACAACCCACGCTTATAAACGTTTAACGAGTGGCAACGCTGGTAAATAAATCCTGACAAAGAGCACGGCTCGGAGAGAGGAGGAGGAGTAAAGAGCACTTTACTGAAAAGTGTAAGAGGTAACGAAAAAGGGGTAACAGAAAATCACCAAAGATTGCAAAAATATCGTAACTAATAAATTGTTTTCTAGTGTGTATGTGTTAGTGTGCGTGTGCTTTTGTGCGTATTTGTGTGCGTTTGCGTGGGCTTCGTTAAAAGAGCTCGTAACGTGTCGTTCTCTATGCGTCAAAGAAACAATTTAATAGAATTAAATTAAAATAAATTAAACTGTAAAAGATTTTTGCCGCGCTAAAAGAGGTACTAAACAACTATGTTTATTTATTCAAAAAGAAAAAAAAAACAAAATCAACTCAGAAGTGAGTGTAAGTGTGTATGTGTGAGTGCAAGCAAATTTATTTGAAAGATATTGTCGGCGCTTTTAATAAATTTTAGTTTTTTATTAGAAGCAAAAGCAAAAGAAAAAGCATTTAACATATTATGGTATTTATTATTTGTTCTTTGAAAATTAATCATTTTTGTCACTTAATTTTTTTTTATTTTAAAGTTATTTTGATTAAATTTCTAATTTTATTAATTTTTTTTTTAATTTCTCTTTCTTATTTGGATATTGTTTTTATTTAATTTTATTAAATTTACTGATTTTCTTGTGTTTGGTGTTTTCTCCTTTTTTAATAATTTTCCTTTCTGTAAATCAAAAAGAACACCAGAAAATGAACTAAATAAATAATTATAACTACATAATTTTTTTTCCAAAACGTAGATTATCCAAAAAATAAATTTCTTAAAATCGATTACATTCTCAATCAAAAATTTCATGAAAAATCCAATAATAAAAAATTGGATCTATCGACAAAAACCATTAATAAAATTGTCAATATTTTTTACAAATTATAATATCTACAAACTGTCTGTCACTGTTTGCGTCCTAATGTTACTTTTAATAGAAAAATAAGATTGTTAAATTATAAATGAACGAATTCAAAACATATGTATTTTCAAATTTTTCTTCATGTCAACGACGCACAACAAACTGACACAATTTTGTCAACACAGACTAACACTAATCAATTAATTAATTAGTAACAAGCTGCAGCAGAGTCATAACAATGTACAAACATAGTGTCATGCCCGTGGTTTGATGACGATTAATTATTAAAACAGTTTGTTTAACGTACAAACACGATAAACACGTTAACGTTTAAAAAAAAGTGGTAGCAAACTAAAAGCCGAAAGAAAAGAAAAGCAAAAAAGAAGGGAAAAAACAAAATGCTAACAAAATTACATGCATGCCTAGCTGTCACACCACAATGACAGCCGACGCGAGGCGGGCGAGGCTTGGGCTCATTTTAATTATACGACACTTATGATATATCTCGAATCTTTTGTATGCATTTCATTTGTCGATAATGACGATTTGTTTTCGACTTTTTGTTGTTGTTGTTGTTGTTTTTGGTTTTACATTCTTTGATGTTATTTTGGACAATCTTAAATATTTTAGTAATTTTCAACGGAAAATAGTGAGTTCTGAGAATTAAGGATTTCTAAAAATGTATTATAAAACAGTTTCTTCTTCTTACGTTTAAACAATAAATTTTACTTTTACTTTCATAAAACTATTAAAAGTGAAACTATTGTATTAAAAGTTTCTAAAAAAAATTGTCTTGGTTTTTTCTCTGGCTGCAACTATTTTTAAAAGTTAATCACAGTAACTAATTTTAAAAAACGCTAAGTACCTAGTATTTTTTGTTTAATCTTCTAGAAAAAATCGAAATTCTTGACATGATGGATGTTATACGACATTGCATGCGGCATGCAATGCATGACATTTCTGCAGTTCCTATCACGAAATTTGCCAAAGGTGCAACTAATAAATGTCTAAATTTACTTCAACTGAGAAATGGCAAACGAGTGAAGGAGAGCGGGAGAGAAAGGTTAAAGGCCGCCAGAAGTAATGACAATCAGCTCAAATGAAGGGACCTTGAAATCGAACACTTTGCAAAAACCATGAAACACTCTGCATGAATAAAGAAGAAGAAGAAAAAGAAAAAAAGAAGAAAATGCCTTCATTTTAAGGCTAAGGTTTAAAAATAAATTTTAACTTTTAAAATGTTGCAACAAAAGAAACAAAGAAAGTGTTTTTTGATCATTCAAAAACTGTCGTAAATAAAAACTAAAGTGAAAAAAAAGTCCGAAATTCAATTTGGCATGCCTGTCATTCTCACGAAAATCCGCTGAGTAAAAACCAAATAACTCAGATTTTTTATGACGTTCACAGAAACAAAAAAAAAAAACAGAAAAAATTCTCTTTCTCTGGCATGCAACAGAATTTCGCTTTCATGCCTTTTATCGCCTTCAGCGGCTCACAGCAGCATTTATTGTTGTTGTGTTTGGTTTAAATTGTTGGCGGCAACAATATTGTTGCATGTTGCCAGCACATTCGTCAGCAACAACCAACCCAGGGGTCATTCTTTGCTCCTTCGCCGGCAACAAAACCGCATAAAAATTGCTCATTTTAAGTGCTCTCGTCGTAAATTTTATGTTACAATAATTTTGTTCTTAACTTCATTCGTCGTGTGGATTATGTCTTTTTTACGGAAGGTACTTAAGTTTTGCAATAGCTTTTTCTTATTCTTCTTCGTTTTCTTCTACTTTTTCTACTTTTACTACAATAATATTTTGTAAATATTTTCACTAAAAAATCGTTGGGCGATTTGTTGCGAGCACTGCAGTTGCAATACAACAACAACAACCATAACAACAGCAACAACAACAATAACCATAACAACGACTAAAATTGCAAGGGCAGGAAAAACAACAATTATAGACTTCTTGAACGGCCTTACGTGCACGGCCTTCCTTACACATCGAACACGGCCCTCGAAAGCAGCCCCGCCATTGGAGTCCTTTCTCTCTCTCTCTCTCTCTCTCTCACTTTCCTACTGTAAGAATTAACTTGTATTAACATTCGAATAATAATGATTTTCAAACAACCTCAAGCAAAAAACCATAAATTCTTCATAATTCTTTAAAACTGCAAAACGCAACAAAAAAAAATAAAAAGGTTACTACAAGACTGCCAGAGACGCCCTCTTCCCATTCGTCACGCCTTTACTTGCCAGCAATAATTTTGCATGCACTTGTTAACAACATTAGGTGAGTACCCACAGCACCAACAACAAAAACAACTACAATGCCCTCACCAAGCATTGTTGTTAAACAAGAAACTGTTCTTTTTTTTATACCAACAACCACAACAAATAATAAAATTAATATTATTTATCAAAAAAAGGAAAAGAAAGTAAATAGAAATAAATTGAAAAATCAAGCAAGTTCGTGCCAAAATGTCATTGCGATAAGTATATATTATGAATGTTGTTGTTCTTCATCTTGTTGTTGCTTTACTCTACTGACATAACTTCGACAACTGAAGCCTTGTAAACGCAACGCATTTAGAACGAAAGGACTTCAAATTTTTTAAACCATTTTACAAAACAAGAAAATATTCTTTCTCAACGTCATTTCAAAAGGTTATCAGCAACAAAGGCGCCATATTGCTGAAGTCATAAAATGACGCCATTTTGTTTGCTCTATTTTCAAGTAAATATTTTTTAATTACTCTTAAAATATAATTATAGAAATTCATAAATAAATGAATGAGAAAAATGATGTTTCAGAGTGATGCATGGAGCTGCTGTATAAAAGAATATTAAGAAAGTTACATTAAAAGGGAGACACACTCTTGAGCGGGAGAGGTATTGAGAGCGAACAACAGTGATAAAAAGAGGCAATGTGACAGAACCGTGAATAACAGAGTGACAATTAGTGAATAACAGAGTGATAAAGAGCGTATAGTGACACTAGTAATTCTTAGAAAATTTTAGTGACAGAAACCGCATCTTAGAGCGACAGTTATTGAAGAAGAGAGTGATAAACAGAAAGTTACAGTAAGAGAAAAAACGTCTCAGAGTGACAGTTAGTGAATAGCATAGTAATAAAAGGAGTGACAATGACAAAAACTTTGTTTATGAGTAACAGACAATGAATAACAGTGTGATAAATAAAGCTCCCGTAACAGAAGCAAT
This sequence comes from Conops quadrifasciatus, assembly GCA_949752815.1. Taxonomy (NCBI): domain Eukaryota; kingdom Metazoa; phylum Arthropoda; class Insecta; order Diptera; family Conopidae; genus Conops; species Conops quadrifasciatus. Next base: position 450,492 of record OX457079.1, read on the forward strand.
TCTTGAAAGTGACATTTAGTGAATAATAGAATGATAAAGTGACCTTCCGTATCAGAAACAACACTTTAAAGTAACTGTCAATAACAGAGTGATAAAAAATAACATTGACAAAGCCATAACAGTACGTCTAAGTGACACGTTGAGAGTGACAGAATGGCAAAGAGAGTTGTCATAAGCACGCTTCAAAATGAATCTTTATATAAAGTCAAATGAAATACAATTGGGTCTTGTGTAACAGGGTAAATCCAGTGGCTGTATTTAATTTATATTCACTTATCTTCTCTTCCTGCATTTCACCGTTTCCACTCGTATCTTGTCTTCGTGTCATTGTACTTTACTAATGTGTAGAAAATAAGTGACACGTGTCCTCGTTGTTTACACTCTGGTAGACGACTAAATTATAGGCTTTAAAAATATCATAAAAAATTCCAGAAACAATAAACAATCCTAGAAAGTTTTTACCATTTGAGCTTAAGAAGAAGAAGTAACAAAAGTAACAGAGACAGGGAGAGAAATGGAAAGGATTAAGGAACAGTTTAATTGTTTAAAGTTTCTATTTTTTATGTAAATTATTTTATAGCAAACTTTTGAAGGCTTGTACTCAGAAAAATTCTCGCACTTTTCATAATATATACACACATTGTTTGCTGAGTCGTTGTTGTTGTTTCTAAGTGAATACTGACTGCTGTCTGAGTCTTCAGCATCGCGGATTGTCCCCAGAGCATACAGTTTCAGCCTCACTGGAATTAATCAAAATAAGAAAATTGCTCGTGCGAAAAAATTAAGCGAACGAATGTAAGCGAATGCGATGGTGCGTGCGTATGTGTGTTTACGCATGGGGACAGACTCCCCCTCAAGGTCTAAACTTGCTGTTGTTTTTTTCTATTATGTTGGGTGCGTTGTGTTGTGTGCAGACTTATTTAATCGATTTTTTTCGTAACGTAATGGTACACTTTATGTTGCGTTGCCTTGCAAAATTTTTCTTTTCTTATAATCCATTTTTCTTAAATTTTTTTCTTACCACTCTTCGTTCTCTCTAGTCAATCTCATTCCTTTTTGCTTTTTCCTTGCTTCTTTATACCCTACACCCGAAGGGATGAGGGTATATTCACTTTGTTCTTCCGTTTGTAACGCATTAAAGGAGGCGTGGCAGGTATAGAAAAGTATATATATTCTGGCTCAGAATCACCTCCTGATTCGATTTAGCCATGTCCGTCCGTCTGTCTGTCTGTCTGTCTGTCTGTCCGTCTGTGGAAATCACGATTACAGGAGAACGAATAGAGGTATCGTCATGAAATTTGGTACGAGTATTCTTTGTTATCCTACGCTGTTTGGTATTGAAAATGGGGAAAATCGGATTAGTGTCACGCCTACTTTTTATAGCGAATATGGCTTTACCTTTGCTTATAACTCAATTTCTCAGCTTGTAGAGTGAATTTTAAGCTAAAATTTTTTTTCTGAGTCCACCATCTTAGATTAAAATATTCTCCAAAAAATGGGCGTGGTCCGCCCACTGGTACACCATACCATATAATGAGGTTTTTGGTAGGAAAAGCGGTGTTGTAGATGAGTTAATCGATCAAAATGTGGGCGTAACCCGCCTACTTTTTATCCTCACTTCGACGGATGCGGGTGTAGGGTATATGAGCTTCGGCCAGGCCGAAGTTAACGCTCTTACTTGTTTTTATTTAAAAGGTTTGTCTAAGGATTTGCAGGGTAATTTTTCTGTGTGCGCTCTCGAAGGGCATATTTATTCCCAAGCATTGTTTGGGTGGTTGTAGTTGTGTGTGTGTGTGTGAGTTGGTGGGAGGGGGCGGCGTGACAAGGTTTGCTTTGCACCTAGAGTTTTGCTGAATCTGGCAGACTGCCGTAGTTGACTACTTCATTTGTTATGTGGTTGTTGTTGGAGCTGTTGTTGTTGTTCGAAAGACGAAAAAAATGCAAATCTGATGAAGAATATCCTTAACAATGACTTTCAGCAAGATTACCAGCGAATTTAGGGACGAAATTTGCAAGCATTTGATCCTTACTCACTCTTTCTCGGTGGCGGTTATATTTCGATTGTTGTTGGCGTCGTTGTTGTTGTTGCTGCTGTTGTGTTCAGCTTTTTTCTTTGACGTTTTTAATAAAGTCGTTGCTTGAATGTGTCTTGACAGAGTCGTCTTGAAAAGCGTTATTCCAGACGACGATGATGAAGATGATTTTCACCAAAAGAAAGAAAGAAGGAGAAAAAGAAAGGAGTGGGCGGTCAGGGACGATGGGAGAGGAGCGAATTTTTATTTAAATTCGCCACTTATCGTCTGAAGCATTTTACAAACTTCTTGCCACTGATTTTTATAAATTTTATCTGAAAGCTAAATTTAACTGAATTAAAGCTTTTTTGAAGGCTAATTATTTTTGGATAATAAGAAAATTAAAATTAAAAACCTTTCCTTTGAACCTTCTTTCTTAAAAAACCGGTTTTAAAATATTTTTTAAGATATAACTCTACAGAAGACGCGAAGACTTTCTAAATTCTAAACTACGAAAAAAAATGGGACTAAAAATTGTTTAGCAAAACCTGAAGAAAAATTTTAAACGACTTTTAAGTAAAAATTTGTATTGAAAATCTCTGAAACATCTGTTTTCCTTTTACATATTTGTTCTTTGAATAACTCTTTTCCTCGTTCTTTCGCATTTATTTTTAAGACTGCTACACGAAATGCTCTAGAGCTTAATCATAGAAAGGTCTTTGTCAAAGTAATCTAATTGTAATTTACACACAATTTAGTGTGCAATATTCCAGAATACTGCTGAATTAATTTACTTGTAGTTATTCCCATCCCCCTCCCCTCCCCTCCCTTGACCCTTTCATACATTTTCAATTTGTCTTAATTATTGCTCAGTTTATGCTAAATTTTCAGATACTATAGAGTTAAAAATTATCACTTACTAAGACTACGACAGTAGAGGTGAATTGAAACTGGGTCATCATCGTTATAATCATCATCATGTCATAATCCCCTTCACTGATGCTTTTGCCGTTGCATTTTTAACTTGATTTTAAATAATTAATATTAATTAATTGATAATGAATTTTGTACGGATAATCAGAAACAAGAACAAGCCATTGATTAATTGATTGGTTGATGGATAGAATGCTTCGTAGAAAAAGAAAAATGGTATATCAGAAGTTTAACCTAAAACCTTTCATGTATATTTTTGTACACTGTAATAATATATAAAAGTGCAGAAAAATCTTTTAAACCTTAAACCTAACTAAAACCTAAAAAATATTAGGTATTTTATTAAAAATGAAAGGTGTTTTAAAATAAAAAAGTTCATCTTTCAATTGTATTGAGCAGCGAAAAACTGAAGTATTGAACAATGCTTGTTATAGAGTGCGCTTGACATTTGAGAGTGCTTGTCATGAGGCAGCAATACCAGAAAGAGGTGACAAAAGCAAAAATTAGGAGAGCAAAAACAGATGAAAATAGAAAAATCAAAAAAGGTTTCCCTAAAAGGAAGGGGAAAAAGGCTAAGTAAAAGCAATTACTTGGGCGAAGAAATTCAAAATTAAATTAAAAAAATAAAAAATAAATATAAAAATAATAAAATACATAATATAAAGTAAAACAGTTGACAAACACCGAGTTGTTAAGGATAATGAAAAAATGTCAGAACTTTTGCCACCTCTGACCGTCACTCTCTGTCGCTTCCTCTCTCCCTCTTCCACTCTTCTGTCTATTTGATAACTTTTTATCTTTGATACAAAACTAAATTGAAAAATAAAATAATTTTATCTTTTCCATCGGTTGGTGTTGCCATATTTTTTTTCTTTGTACTTTTTGACACTTGCTGGCTCCGCAAGTTACAACAATAACAACACAATCGTAATACCGCCGTGGGTTTAACAAAAACAAAAGCAAAAAAGAGAAAAAACACAAAAACCACAACAAAGAGTACCATCAACACAGTGTTGCCAATTGAATTGAAGTTTTTCGTATTGCGAATGATTTTTTTAGCGGATGGTAAAGTTCGGTAATCGTTCGGTCGTCGCTTGGGAGAATAAAAATAAAAAATGTTAAAAAAATTTGACGGGAAACGCAGTGTACAGAACGACAGAAAGAACTGAAATATTTCCAATTGAATATGAAAAAATCAAAGATAAAAAGGAATGATTGAAGAGATCCTTTTTTTGGTGGAAGAGTGGGCGTTCTGTTCTGAGCTATTGAAATTGCTTTCGAGAATTATATGACGAATGGACGACACTTAGTGAGAGTAAGTAAATGAGGTTTCAGGTTATCTGACATTCTTTGGTCCTTACTACCTTTCATCATAACCACCTTCATTCGTTACTACTTTACTTCGTTACTATCTTGCTTTTTTCCTCGCATTATTCTTTTTTCTATCCTTGCTTTCTTCTAAACTTTTTTCTTCTTCCTTTTTTTTCCAACGAGCAACTGAAAATGTTATAAAAGTGGCGAATATCAGTAAAATCAGACAACCAAAAATAAAATAATAATTTAAATGCAAGAAAATGATTTATTAATAAAAATTTTTATATTTCTTTAATAAATGTACTCGAATATACTCTCATTTTTATTATCAATGAACAAAAATCCTGCCGCCTCGACGCGCCGGTTCTTAAGCGCCAAGTGTTCACCGCGGCTGCCGCCCAGGAAGACGCCGCTGCTTCTGAGTGGCTTGAGACACGATTAAGTATTCAAGAGAGGATGTGAGTGGCGAGAAAGAAAATAATACCTCAATATACTCATAGATATATATATACATATGGATATATAAATACCATACAAAATACCTGCGCGTATTGTATATATTCTGCGTATAAACATCTAGAAGTTTGGCACGCTCATAAAATAATGAAAATAATTTCAAAATATCTGAGAAGAACAAACGAACCAACAAATATTTTAAAAGACAATAAAAAGAAATATCGCAATATCATAAAAATATCTAAAATAAGGAGATATGAAAATCGAAGAGGGGCTCTTACGAAGAAGAAGAAGAGGCTAGAAGCGGCGGAGTTAACGAAAGAAAAATAAGACAACCTGCATATTTTCAAGCCCACACAGAGCGAGGTGCGAAATAAGAAAAAGAACAGGGGAAAAACAAGAAGAAGAAAAAGAACATTTTAAGGTCTTGACAATCAACGAGCATGAGGGGATAAATAAATATGAAAATGATGCTGTGATGCCGCGCGAAGCCCGTAATAAGCAGTGAGAAAAGAAAATGTTAAAAATTTCATAACTTTCAGACGCAGCAACAGCAGCAGCATCAGCATGAGAATCAGAGCTATGAAGGAGTTGAAGGGGAGGGAGAAGGGGGAAGGGGAAATCACCTACACAGCAAAGATATGGCTACAAAATAGTTATCCAAAATGGATGGAATCGCGGCGGATAGAAAAAAGGCTCTTGAGGAATGGAAGGGACGACGACAAGAAAAAATGTTGGTATTTCAAAAGGTGAAGAAAATGCTAAGAAACAATGTCATGGTGTGCCGACTTTTACCATGCAATGGAGGTGACGACTTTTACCATAGAATGAGTCAGGATGAGTTCGACTTAAAAAAGTGGGGCACAAGATAGAGTCGAAATAAATGAAAAAGGGACGAAAGTTGCAAGAACGGGGCAGGAGTGAAGCATTAAATTGTTAGCGGTAGAGTTGGAGTGCGTCTGAATAAGTTGTAGTAAATCCAGAAAGAGTTAGAGTAAAGATAAAGAAGCTGGAAGATGAGCAAAATAAGCTGAAAAGGGCGGCAGAATTAGCCGGAGTGGAGCAAAAAAAATGCAGAAAATGGCCTGGAGTTGGGTACCCTTTATTAATATAAAGAGTGATAACCCCAGAGAAAAAAAGAGATTAAATAAAAATAGAGATTAAATATAATATACGCGAAAAACAAATTGAAAGTTTAACCAAGAAAATACCGTCAAAATTGCAGAAATTCTATTAAAAAAATTTGCTCAAAATTTAAAAGTGTTAACTTGTCTATGTCGTTCCTCTCGATAATTTACCCTGTTTTACTCAGTTCCGTACAATCAACAAAAAGCCTCTCAAAAAAGGAAACATTTCACAAAAAATCCACATAATTTTAAAATTTAAATAAACCAGGATTAAACGAAAAATGAATTTTCCAATTGCTAACTTTTTTTAATATCAACAAATATTCTCCAGGAAGTATTGCTTTGTGTAAAACAAAGAGAGATATTGAGAGAAGATATACTGATACATCCACCTCTTTCTGCCCTAAACGGAATGAGAAAAAATTCTCACCACAAAAAGACCAAGGAATCACACCGCAAACATTGGCGAAGTGGTATTTTCGAAACTGTTATGGTTTGTGGCAATATTTTAAGTTTATATCACAAGGAGCTATACCAATAAATGGCAATATAACTACAACAACAAATATATACATTTTTTTATACATATATCTTAAAATATTTATTTATACATATATTTAAAACACTTTATGCATATATAACATATGTAATAATAAAATAAAAAATAATACCATTTCCTGAAGGTGAAAACAACCTTCTTCGTTTTTCTTCTTTCATTTAGGAACCACCACAACAAAGAAATGGATAATATATGGCGATATAAATTGCCTAAAAAAGCGAACAATTCAAATGCGGGAATACGTGTATAAAACGTCTAAACTTTTTTAAAATTTATTGTGAGGGCGATGAAAGGTTAATCGAACACAGAATATTTTAACGGATACGGACAAACAGTTGTTGAATATCTCATTAATTATAAAATTTAAAATTCAACACCAGCAACAGAAAAGGCGAAAAAAACAAAGGAAAAGTGACAAAAGGAACTAAAGAAGTATAACATATAAAGTAAGAAACTACAATGGATTTAGAAATAAGAAAGAAATAGATGACAGAAATGAAGAAAAAATGAGACCTATGAGTACAATTTAAAGTACGAGTATCAAAGCGTGTATTAAGAATACCAAACGACTTAAAGATATTCAATTTCTGGAAACTTAAAAATTTCTAAAGCTTCAAGAATTTCTAACGCTTTACAAATTACATGCCTTTACGTGTAAAGAGTAAAAATGTTTATTCATAAACAACCTAAAATTAAAGCTAAATCTTCCAAAAACTAAAACCACAAACGCAAATAGATTTTACAAGAAAATTCAAAAATTCTTACTTTTTCCTTTTTATCTTTCTTTTTTATAAATAGTTATAAAACTTTTACTCTGAAAGCTTTAAGAACGAACTGCATAATTTGTAAAATGATCCAAGAAGTTTTTGTATACATATTTTTTTTTCACACGTTTTTAAGTTTGAGATGATGTGCCCTGCGGTAATTTTATAAAAGTTACAAAAGCTTCTCATCTTTATCGTTCTCGATGAATAAGAAAATGAAAAGGTTATTTTTGGTTCATATGTTCTTACTGGCTGAAGAGTTTTGTTTTCAACTTAACCTGCAGAGAAAGCAAGAGAGAAAGAAGTAACAGTAGGAGAGAATAAATTGCACTCTATGGTTAAGGATAGTGACCTTTTGCTGTTCAATAATCTCCTTGCGAGTAAATATTCGTAGCTTTTTCTTAAATAAATAAATATGGATTCTCATTTCTTATGTTACCTAATAATTGACAATGAATACTAGAAATCTCCTCGAAATGGCTCGGCTTAAAAAAAATAATAAGAGTTTAATCACCTTAATCGCTTCATTGAGTTTCACAACATTTCTCTATTGACAGTTACATACATCAATTATCGAAAATTAAATTCTTTAATGAAGTTATCAGGACCCTCAGAAAGAAATTAATATCGTCTTTCTAGAAATTAATATCGAGCCACAAAAACCCTGAACTGAAGCTTTTAGAAAGATGTGAGAATTTATCTATCGGTAGAAAGACTTTAAGGGACTTTAGAAGCCATATTTATGTGTATTTTCGTAAATTATTACACCGAAGGAAAAAACGTAGTAAAATCAAATAATATTACTTTGAATTAAATATGTTTCACTATGATTTTCAAGTAAAAGCGATAAAAAAGCGATTTTCAAAAACAAAAAAATAAACATTACACAACCTAAAATATGAAACCAGCAAATGGATATTTAAATTACAATAAAAAATTTGTCTTGAAAATGAGTTTTGTGAGTTTTTGGTTTTAGTATTATAAATATTTAAATTGAATATAGAATTATTTGTTCTTAATCAATGTAGTATTAAAAGTAATAAACACGACGTTTGTTTTAAATGTTTCCGATAAATAAAGATGTTTTTGAGAATATTTCTAGTCACTTCCTGAACCTAATATTTTTGCGTTAAAAATGAATATGTTTTATCTTAGATTTAAATACGAACTTTTAAATATGGCAATTATTATAATCAAACACAAAACATTAAATTGTTTTGCTTTTCATTTTTCTCGGTGTAGATGAAAATGGTTTCACTTGATTTGTTCTATCAAACAAACTTACCAAATTAATTAATTTCACAAAATTTCGAGTGTTATTTAAATGTTTCGAAGCTTACCTGAAAAGAGATAAAGAAAAAATTAACGATAAAAATCAGTTTTCCAATATATTCATATTATAAATTCATAGATTATTTAAGAATTAAAACGTGCTAACCGTGTGGCTCTTAGAGGGATAGAGGGATAAGAGGGATAGTCCACGAGTCCGGTGTGAAATGAAATGTAGAGAAAAAGTTTAATTTTTAAGAAATTTAATAATTTATAAGAAAAGAAATAAATGAAAAAATATAGGAATATTGAAAAGTTAATAAAAACACAGAAGAAAGAGTTTAACTTCTTTGTTTTTAGTACATTTTCAATATTCCTATATTTCCTCATTTATTTCGTTTCATTAAACAAACATTTTAAACTGCCCTAAAGAGTTAGTTATCTCCCGAAATCCCTAAAAAAAAAACCGCCTCGCTGGTTTAAATAATAAATATGTGTTAATTTTCAATTTTATAAATTTACATTTTTTATTTTGTGTTTTTTCTCATTGTATTTAATTCTTTGTATGGATTGTCGTTAATCGAATAGAATTTTCTAGTTTGTTGCTTAAACAAGAACAAAGTTTGAGCCTTAAGAAATGCACTTTGCTTCATTGTTCTTCTTCTTCTTCTCCTCTTCCTCCAACCCATCTTTTGTAACAAGCTTGTATTCCATTTCACTCATTTAATCGCCGAACACAAACCGACCGACCGACATCAGCGCACTTTGGCTCTGCCCAACAACAATCAACGCCACTGTTCTACTTTTCTTAGCTCATTTAATGTAATAGATTTTTTCTTCTGTTTTCTTCTTCTTCCTAAACCCCGCTATTTTCTCATTAGTTTTTGCTTGGTTAGGAGATGAGCTGAGAGAGAGGGAACAAAAAAGGGTCACATTTAAGCATTCATTCTTTAGTTATCAGCAACGGAAGTGCACCATAAGTTGAAAATAAATCAACAGCGCCATGCAGGAGCCAAAAAAGTGTGCAGTAAAAAATGATTGCAGAATGAGAAAATAAATTATAACTACTAGATTAAGTTCTATAAAGACTTTACCAGTCTTTAGAAATTACAGTATAAAAAACTCTATCGATTGGTATCAACTCTAATAAATTCTTAACTAAGAAGTTCTTAATTTACGCGGTATATTTAACCATTTTATAAAAATTTTTTCGGGGAATAACACTCTATAGATGGGTTGTCTAAAGTTGGTGTCTATACAGCACCACAATTTATGCGGTATAACCATTTCACAAAAATTTCTTCATAAGCCGAATATATAAAATGAGTGTAGAGTTCTATAGAAAGTTTTAATTTATGCGGTATAACAATTATACAAGAATTTCTTTAGGGAATAAAAATTATAGACCGATTATCTAGAATAAATGTCTATAGAAGGTCTCAATTTACGAGGTATAACCATTTTACAAGAATTTCTTTAATTTAGGAATACATTTCTATAGACGCTCAGCCGATCAGTTTATCGAGTTTTATTGCAGGAAAATCTGTCTACCGATTTTTTATTTCAGTAAAAATACATTTTTGTTGAATCTTTATACCGCGTAAATTGAGGGAACTGTGAACTAAATTCGCTTAAATATACAAACATACGTACCGATACGAGTATAAAGAGATTATTTAATTAAGTTTTTAGGGTTTTTCCCTTTCAGACAAATTAAGCGCCCGTTGACATGCAATGACGAAAAAACTGTGTCATGTCTCGACATGTGACAAAAATTAGTACTTTTTTGCACTTGCACTGTAATATTACGATGATAAGACACGCAACAAAATTGAGACTACACTGAAAACAAAAGAAGCCATTGAGTAAAATTATTCCCACTTCATCCTTCCTCCTCCCGGGAAACATACAAGGCAGAGCTTAAAGACATGCTAACATCGGTAATTTGAGGAATGGGGGTAGGGGGAGGGTCGAGAAAAATCTCAATCTCCTGAAAGCAAAGAAGAAAAACAGGAAACGAAATAATAAAGATTTCTTTTCTGACACTTTTGATGCGTGTCTGGTCGAAGTGATGGAGACAAAACAATTCATTACACGAAAAAAACACAAAAAACATAATGAATGAGGGTGGGGGAAGGGGTGGAAAGCACGGGAGTATAAGTAAAAGGGCAACCTGACTTCACTCTAAATGACAGGTAGTAAGTGAAAATATAGACAGAGAGACGCCTAACGAACGCTGTGGAGAAGGTTTCCATAAAAGGAAAAATAAAGCGAAGACAAAAAAAGAGAAATAAGAAGAACAAGAAAAAGAGCAAGATTAAAAGAAGTATAGGGCGCCAGCAAAAGAATTAGAAGCAGAACAAGAAGAAACAGAGGAATAAAAAATCAAAAGGATCTTATTCATTATGGAAAAATGTACGTACAAACATGGTTTTCGTCGAAAAACGGTCAGGTAAACAACACTAACAACAACAAAAACCAATAATTCTAAAAATAATAATTGTATAAGATAATAATAATAATAATGATAATATTAATAATAATAATAAGTAAGCAACAAAAACGGCAACAAGAACAGCAACAACACTCATATTCTTATGAGAGTAAGTCAGATTCTTAGAGCCAGAGAGAGAGAGAGCAACGAGTATATATAGTATGCTATTTATATATATAGTATATAGTATACTATTTATGCTCGTTGGGGAGAGAGTGAGTGAGAGAGAGACCAAGGAAGTATTTAGTGAATAGGGAGAAAAAGAACAAGCCGTAGACGAAACACGACAGGACCTGTCCCTAATACCTTTACATTATTCAGACAACAACAACAACAACTTTTACTCTAACTATAAAAAGATTATGCGGGCGTTGATACATCATCTACAGACAGAGAGAGCAAATATCAGGCAACAAAGTTCATGTCGTTATTGTTGTTGTTAGCTTTCTGGTTATTGCTATTGCCTCTCCTGTATACTGTTTGCAACAAAATGCGTTAATGGAACTTTTATAGCCAGCATTTTTTATTCTTCTGTTTTAGGCTTTTATGTGCCTACCATTAAAACAAAAACAAATTGAAGAGGACCAAAAACCATTATCAAACAAGCTACTAGTATAAAAATTGTATGAGTATAGTCTAATAAAAAAGTAGTTATTAAGAATTTAATGCATAAAAGTTTAGATAAATGGATGCACACAAGTTTAAGATGAAATACTAGAGCAATTACTAGATTGAAAGATCATAAGAGCGCTTACGAAAAGAGAATTAAAGTCAATTAAAGGCCATGAAGGATGTTGTCAATAAAAAAAAGGAAAAATTAAATTAACATTACTTTATGTGCTTTCGAAGTAAACAGTTTTTTTCAGGAAAAATGACTATATATGTATTTTACACCTACTTTCCGACTTTCTAAAACTTTCCAACTTTCTAACATATATAACAAATATTAATTTTGAAATAAATAATATACTCATTATGAAAATATTTTTTTCTTATAAAAGTAGATGTTAAGACTCAGAACTCTACATTTCCGAGTAGTTCTTAAAACTCAGAAGTCGCAAAAGCCGAAAATTAAAAAAAAGACCTTACAAATCCATCTCAGAGGCAAAGGGTTAGGGTGTTTAAAAGTAAAAAAAGATCTTGCAAACTATAAAATCTGAAAGTGGTAAAAAAACACTTAACAGAAGTCCTTTTTAAATTTTAAAACAGAATTGAGTTAGAAAGTTTTAAGAATTTTATAGAAATTTCTAATATTACTTGTTTAAAAAGTTATTCTTAAAAACTCGAAAGAATTTACAAGTTTAAAAGGTATAAACAATTTTTTAAGAAGAATAAGAATTACGATGAATAAGAGATAGAGAAAAAACAGGTACATAAGATCATAATATGTGTATGTAAAGATAGCAAAAGTATGATTATTTTCGACTGTAGGAAAGAAATAGCAATCATTGAAATTCAATAGTTTCTTCATCATAATCATTAGTGACAAGAGATACTGAAAGAGAGTAAGAGAAGGAGAGCAAGAGAGTGAGAGTGAAAAGCTATAGACGGCCTAACACAAGGTAATTTACAAATACATGGTATCATATTTTGTCCATCTTTCCATTCCCTTCGAAAATAACAACTAGACGAAATGCAGCAGGTAGTCAGAATGTCAGAATTTTGAAGGATTTCCGAAGATTGAAGAAGTTGATTAGGGTTGATATCTTTCGAATTTGTAAGAGTTTTAAGGTCTTAAAGAGTCTTTGCAGTATGTACTTTTCTTTCTTTATTTCTCCTCTTTCTTGCTTTGACTTTGGGTTTCTTCTATTTTTTCTCTTCGTTTTTCCTTTTTCTTTTCTGTTTTTTCCTCAGGATTTTTTCTCGTTTATCTTTTCTTAGTAGACTCTTTTGTATTTTTTGTATTGTTGTGTGTTGTTCTTCCTTTGAAAATTTCAAGACCCAAATTATGTTATAGTGTACGAGTCTACAAATGTTCATGGTCTTTACATACCTTTCTTTTTTCTATATTCTTCGTACGTTTTTCGTTTTCTGTTTTCTTTTTTTATTGGGATATTTCATAATTAGTTGCTAGGCGGAATTCTCTTTTTGAATAACATCAATTCTCTCTCTTCTTCTCTTTCTTTTGAAGACCTGAGCCATGTCCATTCAATTAATACACTCTGAAGTACGTACCTGTCTATGGCTTTGTTCTTCAATGTCTCGAAGGTTTGAATTGTATCAATCATTGTCATTGCATTGTTATTGTTATTGTCATTGTTGCCTTTTTTAATTTTAATTAGTTTTGATCCAAGAAGCTAATAAATTTTTACGTTTTCTATAAAATGTCAAAATTTTTGGAGGGCGAGACAGTTTTTTTTGGTGAGGCAATGAGAGAGTTTGTATAAACCATTAGGTAATGTTAGTTGTTGAATAAAAAGGCATATATGTATTTAAAAAATATAGGTCTGCTCAGACCCAGTCCGTAGAACAGCGTAGCTTGAAACGTCTGTAGACCTAAGGGTTAGGAAAGAATTAATAGCTTTAGCGGGTGAGTTAATAGATGCTCTGATGCTCGGAACTATTCTATGATTTATTTAACCATTCGCAGCAGGTACGAACCCTTTTAACCATTCTTTCAAACTCAAATATTTGGGCAATATATTAAATTTAATATATTAAGGCCTCCTGTATTTTCTTATGAATCAGTTTAACTTGGTATCGTTCGATTTGATTTTATGCTTCTTCCAAATATATAATGAGTTCTCTAATCCTTTTTACCAGAACATTAAATTTCCCATAACAAAATTCATTTTAACTTTAAAGCGTAGTTATGGGTTAATTTGTGTATTAATGCCTTTGTAGCGTACGTAATTCATTTACCATGACGCAAGACCTGCACGTTTGGTACTTCACACACAACGAAAAACACCACCCGAACCACGACGGTCTGGTAAATGTCTTTAATGACAAGAAGGAAAAACAGCTGCAAGTGCCATTCTTTCTTCTGCCATGCACATTCTTTTTGATACTAGGCACACACACACAAGCTGCTGTTTATTTACCCTCCTGCTCTTCATCATCATCCTCATCATTTGCCTTTCTTTAATTTTCTTTCTTTATTTTCTTTAATTTTCTGTACTCTAATTTCTCTTATTTTCCGAGTGTTTCCTTAAGAATTTGATTGCATCATTAAAGAGTATTTTGCTCTTTGAGGAGATCTTTACGAAAACAAAAGAAACTTTAACCCTTATGTCTACAGGCCTTTCAAACTACATTGTTCTATGGACTAGGTTTTTGTAGACCCATGAAAACTACCGAGAAGACTTTGCTATACTGAGATCAAAATAAAAGGAACATGATTAATTATCACAATCAGTATTTTTTGGTGATAATTGTTTGTAAAATGTCCAATGAATGCACGTCCAAGGAGTCTTTGACAGTGTCGCCCTGCTGACGCTAAATATTCGGCAATCAATTGGGTGATTGAGTTCCATTGCGATCAGGAAAAGAATATAGCTATAGGTCTCGCTAGACATATCTATTAACACAAGGGTTAACACCTTGAATGATGTTAGCTAGAAGTGCTGACTCTCAAACAAAATTTTTTTTATTTTCCAATAAAAACCAAAATGTTATTGAAAATTTCGTATTTTTAATACTTCTTAATATTACGGATTTTAATACACGGTAAAAATCTTGGAAACACTTTGATAGAATTGAGTAATATTTGACAGTTTAAAACTACCGAATAAATAAAAAATTGTACAATATTTTGTGAATAAATTTAATATATTTTTTTTGAAATTTTAAAAGTTTTTACATTTATAGAAACTGTTTCTAAAACATTGCTCCATTGTTTAAGTTAATATTAAAAATTCCTTTGTTGAAGCAATGTTTGAAATATATGAGGCTTTTTTTGTTTTTATAACGTTTCCTACGTGTCATCACGTCAAAACATCATGATTATTTTTATATAGCATGCTTCTACACCCTTCGCGCCCCTACTTCCTACCCCTCCATCGGCTTCTTCCCTTCACCTTCAAATAAAATTTCGTGCTTGAATGTTTTATGGGTTTTATGTCGTCAGGGTCATAAAAATTAACGTGATTTCCTTGAGTGTTACTTAATAAATTCAATGCGCGGGGAGCGGGAAAGCATTTAATAGCCGTCGTGTTCGATATAAAACTTGAGTTTCTCAATTTCATAGTAAAATAAATTTAAAAGTATATTTAGAAAATTATGTATGAGTATAATATACTCATATAAAAAAAAAACTATAAAGTAACTAAGTAAGTAAAAGTATAAAGTAACTCAATATCGCACTATAAAAAATTGAAACTTTCGAAGGTATGTATTTTCAGGGTATGTATTCGAAGCAGTTATTCGGAGTATGGGGCATGGAGTATGGAGTATTTGTGGTATACATTTGGGGTATGTAGTCAGGGTTTCGATTAGAGTATGTATTCGGGGTATAATTCAAGATATAAACACGTGGCATGTATTCGGGGATTGCTTCTGGGGGCCTCCTGATTTTTAAAATCATTAATAACAATATTTAATATTGCGAAGAAAAGTAGCTCTTTTCAATGATTATTATTCGGTACAGGCTCATTTTTAAAGAAAAATGAAAAACCAAAAAAAGCTGATAAATTTAAAGGGGTGTTAATTTTAAATCTTCTTTAAAAAATAAAGAAATGAAAAAGAGAAAAACTTTCAATTTCTCTATACATTTTTCAACAAAATCTCACTCCCGGCACTAACGTACTTAACGTAACACCTCTTTTTGCCCTTACTCCTCTTATTCTTCTTCGTACAAATGCATTGAATGAAAATAAGATTAACGAACAATACAACAAATAAATACATTGAGATCCTTTTATCCTTAACAATAATGCCAGTATCGCCGCCAGCCCTGAGGCCAACGCAAAGAAATCAATGCTTCGGCAAAGAGAGTGAGAAATGTAAAAATGCAAAAAAGATAAAATAAAATTGGCAAAAAAAACGAGTGAGAAATTGTAGTGGTAATGAAAACATGTTAGAAAAGGAATAATGTTGAAGAAAAGGGAAAGAAAAGGTTTTCCATGTTGTCGTTGAATGACACTGAGTCAGATCAATTCTTTGCTGATGACATTTGCTGAGGACGAATATGACTACTAGGCATACGGAAGGAGGGAGGAAAAAAAAATTTTTGTCATCCTTTTGAAATAATCATACTATTTTTTATACGGATATTTTTAAAAAAATATTAACATTTTTTTTCGCGATTTCTTTTAACATTCAGTTCTTTCGTTCAGTGAATGGCGAAAAATTCTGACAACGTGAAATGACAAATTTGACAGAATCGAAGTTGACAAGTTTGACAATTGAAATATTAGTTTATGCACACAAAGGCGAAAATGTTACTAAAAAATGGTAGTGAGAGAATATTCGACAGAAAGCAAGAGAGAACATAACCCAGATTTTTGTAAAGAAATTCCAAAAGAGTATGAAAATGATTGAAGCAGAAGAAAAGGAAAAATAATGAAATTCAGAAGGAAGAACAAGGGGAAAAAAGAATAAGAATCTGTAATTTAGACTACGAACAAAAATAACGAAAAGAAGTGCAATGAACTAATAAAACATTATGATTTCGAATAAAGTATATCGTAATAAATTTTCACACTACAAAAAAAACAAAAGCAAAAAATCAAAGAGTACAATACAGTTACAAAAAATAGTAGTAGTCAAGAGAAAAACAGAGTAACAAGAAGAAGCAATACAGCTTTTTGTAAAGAACCATAAAATAAAATTATACTGAAAGTCGAAGCGCGTTACGCTCGTAAATTACAAAAATACCAAAAATCGTGCAATTTTATTGCAGGCAACTATTTCTGGGAGGAGCGCAGCCACGCAAAACAATCCACGGCCATCCTGCGCCCTCAAAAGAAGCCTCTATTCAGTTACAGACACGCCCCGTTAGGAATAAAAACAACACTCACTCATTCAATCACTACCACACAATTGTTAAAGCGCGTGGAGGGTGCATGTGATACAGGGAGGGGGTGAAGGGTGATGGTATAAATATTCCTAAAAAAGCTATAAAAACCTCCATACCATCCGTCCTCCTTACCTTCCTCCTGCCACAACCTCATTCTCTAAAAATCTGATAGTTTTTTGTTTATTTTAATTTTATTTTTAGCTGTTTTTTTTTTTGTTATACCATTTTTTAACCTTCATTATATGAGTTTTTAGGATTGCCGTCAAGTTTTTTCATTTTCGCTCACATTATTTTGAGCTTCTGTTTCTGCTATCTGTTTTTATTCCCTTTTACTGCGTTTGTAGATAAATTTTTATTCCTCTTTTTTTGTTTTTTCGAAGTAAAATTTAATTTCGTGGCTATTTAATGTTCTTCCTTCCATTTGATTCCATTCGACTTGTTTTACAGGTCATAAACTTAACACGATAACTTCCATAAAGTCATTAAATCAATATTTTTACGTGTACACACTTTTTATTGTTTTATGTTACTTTACGATTTTTTTCCTATAGTAAAAGTATTCGCAATAATTTAAAATTTGCAATAATTGAGAAAAAGCAAACCTTTCAGGAGCTAACTATTTTTTTTTTACTCAAGAGTATAGCTCTTTGCACGGTTTATAAAAGTTTGTAGCTTTTGCTTTTGACTCTAAACATTTTCCTTTTCTTTTTGTTTTTTATAAATTTTGTAGACCTGCAAAAGCTGTAAAACCTTTTGTCGAGGCCGAAAAATGGTAGTTTATTAAAGAGTAAACTTTACGCTGTGAGTTTAGGGTCTTAAGAACTTTATTTTAGGACCTCGGATTTAATTTTGATTCCCAACAAACTTTAGAAAGGAAAACCTTTCGTCGAGGTGGTTAAATTGTAATTCATTGAAGAGTAAAAGTTACTCTGTAACACTTTAGAGCCTAGAAACTTTATTTTAGACCTATTTACTGCCCCTAGGATTTCATTTTAACTTCTAATGAGGAGACCCTAAGCTTCAGAATAGAAAACCTGATGTCGAGGTTGTTAAGATATAGTTCACCGAAGAGTAAATATTATGCTGTGACAGTTTAGAACTTACTAACTTAATTTTAAGACTATTTACCCTTGGGATCCCACTTCAACTCCCAACAAGGAACCCCAAGGTTCAAGAAAGAGAGAGAGCTGTTACGTTAGTTAGTATTTTTCAAGGAAGTACTCTTTTTAGGATCCGAAGTAACCAAAAACGAGAGAAGTAAATAATAGGAGCTTTTAATTACCAAGAGCTTTTGATTGCACTACCAAGAGTTTATTTTTAACGTTCTTCTCAGCTTCTCGCTTTTATAAAAATCATTTCATTCATTCATTCATTCATCTCATTGATATCGATTGATGAGGATTCAATACGAGTAAGTACCTTCAGCAATAAATTTTAATGTAACACTTTCTTCTAAATCCGTAAGTTTTAGAGCGAAGACTTAAGTGTATGTAAAATAAATTTTTGCTTGTTTATTCAATTTTTTTTTGCATCAGAAATTATTTTTTCTTGTTCTACTTTATATATATTTGTTTGTAAACAAATGACAAGGTCGCGCTTTTATTGTATCTTTTAGGTATATTTTGTTTGTATTAAAGGCTTTCTTGACGATATTCACACGGTTCAGTGTTTACACGGCAGCGATTGCGTTTTTTCCCCAGTTGGTTAGATTCTGCGGTATGATGTTTTTTTGATTTTTTAATGTTGATTATTCTTGAAACAATCATTTATTTTTTGTTGGAAAAATTGGAAAATCTTTGGGAAAGTGTTGAGCTAAAGCAACATATTGAAAAATACTATAAACAGTTTGGAACTTTTTGTTTCTATTGAAACAAAAAGCGAGTGGCTTTCTTAAATTTTTAAGTATTATTTTAATGTTCTATAGTAGCTCACTATTTTCGTCACTCACATGCGTTGGTGATGATAATGATGATGATTTCATATTGCGGAATCATGATTTTAGGGTAAAAATAGAATAAATAAACTTTGAAATCTTGGACAGACAGATTTTTCATAGAATTTATTTTAAAATATTTGCAAACCTCTGCAAAAATCTTTCAGAAAGTACGAAATTTTAAAAAATTTAATATTATAAGAGCTAACGCACGTACGGTTTTATTTTAGTTTGTTGATCGCTGTTTATTCATTTTCAAAAATATTTATTTATGAAAACATTTTGCACTGTGAAAACCATTTGCAATGGCATCATTGAAAACAGTTTTAAAGAAGAAAAAAAAAGAGTAAAAATTTTTAACCAAATAAACTAAACTAAAACTAAACTGAACTAAACTCAATAAACTATTTTGAACTAAATAAAATTTTCTATTAATTGAAAAATATTTTGTTTATAAATGAAAACTTTTGCGCAAAAGGTACAAAATAAAAACATCTTTAAAGTATTTAAAGTTTAATACGAGTTTTTTCAAGTTTTTCCAAGATTAATAATTAAAATGTTTTAAAATCTCTTCAAAATACATCGTAGCAGAAACTTTTAACTAACAAGAAAAAATAATTTCATCATTATTTTGAAGAAGATTTCTTCCCTCTTTCTCTATCTCTCTCCCTCAGTCTCTCGTGTCGAGGTTAAGACGAAAATGACTTCTTTGGAAAACTTTGGAAAAAATCTTTCTTGTGAAAAAAGTAAACATTCGAAACATATTAACTGAAGAAACTTATTTTTCAACACTTCATCATTAAATAGAATTTTTTTTCTACAGATTGCAGAAAGTTTAAGGCAGATTGTTTAAGAGAAAGTTTAAGGCATGAACCGATACGATGAATGATGTCAATCGTTTAAGCTTTTGAAGAATTTTATACATTTCGCACTGTATCACTTTGAAACCAGAAGAAAAACAGCAACAACATCGATCTTGAGTATGATACACATGATAATTTGTTGTTAGATTTTTTTGTAATTGTTTTAAAAAGATTTCACTTAAATGCGCTTTTTTTCATTCTCGAATAACGGATTTTTATTTGTTTTTTGCAATTAATTTTTGATTTTTTTTCTACTCATTATTTATTTCTACCCTCCTCTTCCCTTCCCTTCTTTTCTTCTTTCTATCAACCTACCTTGTCTTCCAATATTACGCGCTGATGCTGCACCGTTTGTATCCAGCGGCTGCGGTCGTTGTAGATGTTGATATTCATAATCATAATGTGATGGCAATTGTTGCTGTTGTTGTTGCAATTGCAAGTTCTGTTGATTTTGTTGTAAAGTGTTGTGCTGACTGGATGTTGCTAATTGCTGCAGTTGTTGTTGTTGTTGAAACTGTTGATGCTGCTGTTGAACTAGTCCACGCAAGACACCAACAGGGCCAGAGCCTGCTGGACCACCACCACCACTGCCAATACCGCCGCCAGCACCTGGCCCAGGGGTGCGACTGTCATCCCGACAATCCAATGTCGTTTCATATTCGTATGGATTCATATTTGACTCCAAGGGGCATTCGTCGTCATCCGTGTCGGTGCCACCGTCGTAGATGTTGTCCGTATGGTGGCGATGATGGTGATGATAATTTCCTTTAGAGAACTTAATTTTGATGCTTTTTTAAAAAACCGAGTGGTTAAAGAAGAAGCAGCAGGAGAAGGCGAAGAAGGCAGAGTAATTGTAGAGGAAAGGAGATCGGTCGACGTTGGCTCGGTGGCTGATGATGGATTAAAGAGTAGTAATGATTTTTCACTTTAGTTGTTTTTTTCATTTACTTAAACATTTTTGTTGTTGTTTGATTCTGTTTTTTTGTATTCTTAACACTTAAAACATTTTTCTTCACTTTTTTTCCTTTCACTTTTCATAGGCCCGAATGTAGATTTTGTTATGTAGAATTTAAAAGAAAAAACTAATCAATAATTACAATATTACAAATTTGTAAAGCATTATATAACTTTCTTTGACACAATTTATAAAAATTTTAACAGAATTTTTTTTTAGTCTATTTATATTTATATTCTGTAGTCTTTTTTTAGGAAATTATAAGTTAAAAATTTTTCCAGTTATTTTCAGGGCATTAAAAATCACCTCATTCTGTAAAAACTGTTTCATTTATTCAGTTAAAATAAATGCCTGCTTCCGTGCCTAGAATTTTTAAGAAATTCTTATGAAATTGATTAAAAAGTTCGATTATCTTTCATTTAGACTTGTTTATTATCCTCCTTTGTAGCCACTTTTTGCATCCTCTTGTATTAGGAAGTTATTCCTCTTTCTCAAATTTTTTATTTGTGTAGATATGTTTTTATATTGCGTTAAAATGATTCATATTTTAAGTCGTATTTCTTAATCCTTCGTCAATTAATACTAATCAAAGAATGACTCGTTTTCTCAGCCCCATTCATCAGCACCAAAAACCATTCCACGTTATCGCCCAGAATTGAAAGAGCTGGGACGTTCTTTATACTCCGCAAATTCTTCTATTGCGTGCGCCTGAACGTCGGCAACGTCGTTGGTGGGTTACTCCTTTTTTTTATTTCTCTTTAATCCGTTTGGTTTTTCTTTCTTTGATGACTTTTCGTTCTTTCTTTTGCAGGTTATGTTTTTCTCACTTCACACGTTGTTTATTTAAATCACGTCATTAACAAATTTTTTATTATCTTCAGAAATACTAATGAAATTTTGTAGAAACGTTAACTTTTTCAATATTTTAAGGACTTTTGAGCATAGCTTTTTTTATATGTATTTTAATTTATATACAATAATTTATTTTTCAAGGACTCCCTTCCAGAAAAGAGGTTTTCTTCTTTTTGTGACGGTCCTCCTTTTTTGTTGTTTTCCTTTCAAAGACTACGAAAAACTATTAAAGCCTTTACCGAGAACTCTTTAAAAGGAAAATTGCTTAGACATTTTCCTGGCATCGAACGAAGCCACATACACACGCATAAAAAATTCCAATAAATTGTTGGCTGACGTTCGTGCACGTTACGCGGGTTTTTTACCGTATCGTCACCCGATCGACCGCAATAACTTCTATACGTTGAAACAGAGCGAACGTTGTTTAAAGACTGACTCGTTAAATTTTGTGTATCTTCGAAGGCAGAGGCAGATTTCATCATTTTAAGGGAGAAGGCGCTAATGCAGACTGAGAGAGAGAGAGAGAGAGAGAGAGAGAGTAAAGAGAGTAGAAGTATCTCAGTATCTATCAATAGCTTTCGATTCACGAAAAAAAAACATTGTACATGTTTCGGTAACTTTTTAGCAGAAAGAGCAGCCGGCTAAGCAGAAGGAGAGAAGATACAGATGCACAATCGATAGAGCTAAAGCCAAGAGAGAATTCGGATACACTCAACGAAAATATGCGCTCAGCCGGGCCAGGCAAGTAATCTCTCGAATAACTTAACGAAGCAAATGGAACGAACAACAACAACGAAAACACAAGCGAACAATGCGTGTGGTATTTTTTTTCAGATACCGCATCAATTTTAGTTAAGAGAGAGACAGAGAAAGAGGTAAAAGAGAATAATAGACATGTTAGTATTAACTAAAAAGTTGATAATTTTAAAACTATATTTAATGCGAAGAATATTTAGCAACTCTATCAAAAAAGCAATACAAATTCAAATAAAAATTTTTCGAAATTTTAAAAGGGTTCATGGTAAAAAATTTTTTACAAAAATCATAGAAAATTAGTAGTTTCTCTGCGTTACAGGAAAGCAAAAAAAAAATTGTGAATATTTTGATTCTCAACGAAACAAACAAGCGCAAGACCAAAACAACGGAGAGAAAGAGTTTTGAGAGTTCTCTTTTATATTTAACGTAACTGAGAACGTTAAATACAAAATCTCATTAAAAAATTCACAAAACGAGAGAAAAATGGATCAATGAACCACGGAATGTATCGATAAAAGGACAGATTCTTTCTTATTCTCTCTTTTGTTAAGATGGAGAGAGAGAGAGAGAGAGGGAGAGAGAGACAAGGAGAGGGGGAGAGAGTTAATTCGGAGAGAGAAAAGAGCTACAGAGTAGGAAAAAAGATATAAGAATTAAAACATCGTTATCCTTTGGCTAAGTGTTTTTTCTTTTCTGCAAAAATCATGCGTACTTACAAATAGTTTTTTAACTTAACGAAACAATTAAACCAATACTTTGCAGATTTACTGTTTGCAGGCTCAAAATTAGTGGTGCCAACAGAGGCTATGGTTTGATTGTGGCATAAGTGAGAAAAGGAGAAGAAATTAAGGAGACTTATTCCTTCAGGATAGTAAAAATTTCTTTGAAAGCCATTAAAATGTAAGCAGGAGACGTAAGCCATACTGTTAAAATGCTCTGTAAACAAATGCTTCATCACAATACATACGATTCTGTTGAAATTTCGAAAAGCTTTGAAATAACAGGATTTTAATAACATTCTGTAAATAAATGGTTGGTTCATTCGAAATATATTTCAAAGCTAACAACATTTTTCCATCAATGTTAACAACTATGTTAAAGTCAAATTCTGTTAGACTCATTCTCTGCCATCTTCTTCGTATAAAAACATTTTGCTTTTTAAAATGAAAAGATTTTTTTAAAATTCCAATTCTGTTCTATTCAATCTTAGTTAAAAAATTCCTGTTAACTCTCTGTTAGTAAATTTTTTCCCAAAAATTATGGCTCTGTTATTCATTCGTATCATTATACTGAATTCTACTGTTAGCAGCAAATGTTTAAGGTTGTTGCCTTTTCACTGAGAACAGATTTTACTTCCTTGCATTTTCTTTCCTCCCTTCGATTCTTCCTTGCTTCGTTCTTCCCGCGTTCTTTCTTTGTGCTTTTCAATCCTTTGGCGCTGTTACGATTTTATTTTTTCTGTCTGCACGCCTGAAGGTATGCCAAAAGTTCGCCAGTTATTTAAATACTATTTGGCAACCCTGCCGGAAATTCAAACAGTGCGGTCGTGTTATAATGATTTCGATTGGAATAAGAAGATTATGTTGGAAATTTCTTGTCGGACTTTTTAGATGTTTTTGTCGTAATAAAAAAATTTCAAATTTAATAATTTAAAAGAAAATTGTTTAGGAGAAAATAAAGGAGAAAGAAAAAACAATATTGATTCTATTATCGCAAAACAAAATGAAGAATAATTATTAAAAAGGAAAATAAATATAATACGATATATTTTTTAAAATTATTTATTTAATAAAATGTATCATATTTAAACACATTAACAAAGAAAAAAGAAAACTGATAAAATATAATTTAAACCAGATAAAATAAATGCATAACAAAATGTAATAGAATGACAAGGACGAGGGAACAATGTATGTGGCGCCCATAAGAGGCACCTGCAGAGTCACATCATATTGCTAAGATTTTTTCGGTGGTGTTGTTGCTTTCGCCATTAAGTGCTTCTTTCCTTTTTCGATCCTTTTTGCAGAACAATATCAGTTTGTGGAAGTAAAAACAAAGCGGATCAAATGACACCAGATCAAGTGTTTAGTAGTCAGCATCTCCCAAAATTCATTCATGACACAAAAATCATTCATGAAGCAGTGACGAAAACTCAAGCATTCGGAACAAGCATTCGAATCGTTTGTGTATTTGAATGCATTTTCGAATTTTGCTGTCGTCATGCAGTAATGTATGCGGCCTCTACTTATTTTATAATGAGGATATCAAAGTAACGATTTTGTGATAACATTTGATTTTTTGGTCAAATGACTGTCAATATTTGATAATCATTATTGGGTTATCAGTATTAGGTAATCGGCGTTCGGTTATCAATATGTAGTAATTATTGTTGGGTAATCAAAATTTGGTAATCGGTATTTGGTAGTCAAAATTTGCTACTCATTATTTGCAATCAAAAATTATTAATTAATATGTGGCAATCAGTATATGATAATCATTATTGGGTAATCAGTATGTAATAATCATTACTGGGTAATCAGTATTTGGTAATCGGTATTTGGTAGTCAGAATTTGCTACTCATTATTTGCAATCAATTGAGTTGCAATTTGTTTGTTGATAATTAATATTTGGCAATCAGTATTTGTTAACAATTATTTGGTTATCAGTATTCGGTGGATGGTAATCAGTGGATGTTAATGACTACTTGCTAATCAGTATTTGGTAGTTTGTAATCACTATTTGGCAGTGAATTGTTGGTAATAAACAGTAAGTTGGTAAAAGTAGCCAGTAAATAGTAGTTGGTAAACTAGTTCTATAGTTGATTGTTGGTATCCGCTGTTTAATAAGAGATATTTGGTAATCAGTATTTAGTAGTCATTATACTAAATATTGGGTTAATTTCCCAGTCCTTTTTTTATCAAAGGGTGGGCCGTGCTTTATATGTACACACATCGAGCTATCGAAATCGGTTCCAATACTGGTTTTTTATTGGCTTTAATGCAACATTGGCACTTTTCTCAAGCTTGTGGACACCCCACTTCCTCCTCTGTCCACCCCCCAATGCACCTACACATGGAGACCACAGCAGAATACATGCATACATACATACACGTAGTCGCTTGCAACCACAAAACGGAAATGCGGTCTTTCCGATACAAACTCATTGCATCGACATCGAACCTAGCTCGAACCTTCTCATCCGTTGTTGTTTCCTTCTCTACGACTATTCTACGGAAAATCACACGACTTTTTTCAATGATGAGGAAATCAGTTTTCCGATGAAAAACGTCCTGTGCTTCTTGGCCAAAAATTTCTGCTTTTGATGAGATTTTGTTGGGGAAACACAACAATAATAACAACAACAAGAACAACAATGGAAACTATGATGACAACAACTATGGCAATCAAAAGATGTTGCTCGTAGGTACGAGTACACGAATTTTCTGCCTCACTCGATTGCGTGTCAAGTCATGCGTTCGGTCGGCAATCGATTGAACTGTAATACCGTTCAGATGTGGCAGTGTGTAAGTGAGCGTGTGTGTTGTGTGTGCGTGTGTGTATGGTGTGTGGTGTGTGGTGTGTATGATTGTCATTTAAGTCGTATCTGGTCTACTTACAAAAAATATGGAAAAGTCAGTCGATGACAAGAACTGTAAACAGTACCAAAAAGTGATTACTTGCGAAAAGCTAAAAGTACTTTTCTTTAGTTTTTAAATAATTTCGATTGCAGCTTTTTTAAAATAAAGGAAAAAAAAGACAGGATTTTGAAAAAATGCCGCTCAATAAAATCACAGGAATTATTATGTACGCAAATACACAAAACTTTTCAGCCTCGCATACGGTATAGAATTTCATAGATTTTATTAAATAATACTCATATTAAAAAAGAGGAAGAAGAGAACAAATCACACGAAAATTCCTAATAGGGACCTCTTGAAAACGTTTCGTATATTGCTCTCTCTCCGGGAGTCGTTCAAATCTCTCTCCTCTCTCTAGTGATCACCGCCATCACTCTAGCAAAATCAATCAACGAATATTTTGGAAATTGAAATCGTTCAGCGAGCGGCATACGACTCCGACGAGGGTTCGTCAATTAAAAATTGAAAACGCGTGCATTCTGCGCGCACCCTTCACCTTTCCTGCAATGCTTTGCATCTCGCACACACACACACACACACACACAACCCGGTGAGTTCCTTTTCACAGAAATGACACAAAAGCAGCTGTCGCCATGACGCAGCGCTAGCGCCGCTACCACCAGTCGGCAGCAAAGATGATGAGGATGCTGGTTTGTTGTGTGCCGAACTGATTGAAATAAATATTCTGATTGACTAGAATAACAACAACAGCGGCAACGACAACGACAGCAACAACCACAGCAATAAAATCAATAGAACTGATAACAACTAAAACAACAGCAGCAGCACAGCATTAACAATAAAATAACCGAATGTCGTTACGGAGACCATCAAATTCAGGGAGCAACGAGTATCGGAATCGACGGCACTGAAAACGCGCATCAATCAATAAAGACTTCCGCACTTGAAATGCATTTAAATGAGTTTGAATGCACGAAAATAAACAGGGACGAAGGTGGCGGTAAAAGACGAGAAACCTAGAGGGGGAGAGCAAGTACTTCGGAGGGGGGTAAATGTACACCACAAGTCGAGCAAATCCAAGGGAGCATCCATTCAGCCTGTCGTTTTTATCAATACAAGTGCGCTTAATACTCCTCCGCCCCGGCCCCCTTTCCGTCCTTCTCCCTTACATTTCACCGATTTCAATTATGGCATTGCACAGATGCCGCTGATGGGTCCTCTCTTAGAATAGATCCTCTCTAAGAATGAAGCATCCCTTCTCATTGCATTCCTTCTTAGAGTTCGGAACCAATTAATCGCTTTTACGTGTTTTTCGGTGAGGTGTTAATCGAATTATGGACAACCAGGATGATGGTGATGATGGCCATGGTGCACTCCTGCAACACATCACTAACACTGTAGCACTTAAAAATTAATAGCCTTTTTTTCTGCTGAACTTCTTTAGAAACATCTGCGAAGAGCACGTTTCCACAATTACCGATTCGGGGTTATTCTAAACATAGCAAAGTGTTGCCTCGTCTTTGGCGGTATACTTTTGTGGTATTGTGTGTGCGATGACGTCTTGATAGTCATAGTCATGCCACCCCGAGTAACCGTCAGGACACTTCAACAAATTCTCGTACTTCGAGACGAGATTGAAGAACGAGACTCAGATTTTTCTCTGAACGAGAGCTTGAGTAGTCCGTAGACTTCAATCGTCCTCAACTTCCGAAACGAAATTCCAGAACGAGCCTAGGATTTTAGCCGGGGCAACACCCCGAGTAGTTCGTAGACTTCAATCATCCTCAACTTCCGAGATGAAATTCCAGAACGAGCCTAGGATTTTAGCCGGGGCAACACCCCGAGTAGTTCGTAAACTTCAAACATGCTCGAATTTCGAGACGCGATTCCAGAAAAAGGTTTCTTACTCAAGACGCACAGACTTTTTAGACAAGACTTACGACATCGCGTGCCCTTAACGATGTTGCCACCTTCACTTTAGTGTGTGAAAATTACTGAAAGAACTATGTGTATGTTATTCAAGCATAATGTATGGTATTCGAAAATGAATCTAAAGCATGAATCTTTGCCTTCTGCCGGCAACAACATCTGGCCCCACGGTCTTGTTTATGACACGGAAGCTTCTTGTAGCCGATGCGTTGTTAACCTGCGAATGTGTCAACATCAATTACGTCGGTGACGTTGCAACGTTACCGTGTCGTACCAACGACAGAAAACTTAAAAAGAAAACTTAAGAAGAAGATTTAGAATTTAGACGATTAAATTGGATTGAACATCTAAAGATGATTTGGGATTAGATTTGGGTACATTGAACCAAGTTTTCAAATAAGTTATTGTTGATCGTATTATGTTGTTTTGCGTTTACGCAACCTACTTGTTCTAGTCTGTTTCGATTATCCACGACGGAAAGCCAGTTTGATGGGTTATCTTTCAGAGAGTTTTTCAGGTCCACACAATCAAATGAACCTTTGGTCTGGCGAACTAGTCAAATGGTCAGGTAGGACGAGTGAAGAGTATTTGTGGCCAGGCCTCCATGATCGTGCGTTGTATTGTACGCTCTGGAAAAGCGGGCTTTCCTGAAAGGCTTCCGTGGGTGGTAATATCTTTTTGTGGCCTCTTCCCCGAAAGAGGGTCGATTTTCGTAATTAATAAACAGCCCCTTTAATACAACTCATTTGGAATAATACGTTTTTATCTGCCTTGACGTTTTTGTTTCCAAGTTTCTTTTGAGAATAAAAAAAAGAAAATGGTTCATGAATTGGATTTCTCAAAAGCCATAGAAAGAGCATAATTTCATGATGATAAAAAAAGAAAGGAAGAAAGCAAGACTTCCTCCTAAATTAAATTATGGATCTCTTTATTTCTTTGGATTGTCTTCCTTAGCAGAGCTCAGCTATTCCTTTAGCTGTCTCTTTTTCTCTGTTTTTCAAACTTTGTCTTTGTTTTGTCTTTGTCTTTTTCGCTCTCTCTCTCTATCTCTCTCTCTCTCTCAAACCTTTCACAACATTCTATATATGACTTTCTCTATTTATCTGCCACTCTCTTACACTTCCTCTCTGTGTCTATCTCTCTCCCTCTTTCTCATTTGTATGATTGTGCACAGCTCATCAACATAATTCTTGATAATAATTTAAAAATTTGCTTTTTCGTTGCTTTTTCCATTTCATTAAATTTCTGCCGCGCACTCACTCACCCACTCCGCTTTTGAATACTCTCAGATATTTTTTGTTGCTTTTACTTTTGCAATCTATTAAATTATGTTCCGTAGATGTTGAGAAAAATACGAAAAAGTAGCTTTCATTTCAGCAAATGTTGAATATTCCTGCGAAGCCATGGCAGAAAGAGCGGCTTAACTGCCAGAGTCGGTCGCAATGTCGTTGTCATGAACGCAGTGGCGGTGCTTGTTGTCTTCATCTCGAGAAGGCATTATTACAGTTATCATTGCAGGCCCATCGCTATTGCCATCAGCATCATCACCATCGTCATCATCAGCAGCAGCAGCAGCAATATCATTATCCTCATCATCATCATCACCATTCATCAGTGCATTTTTCTTTGCTGCTTGTTTTAGCACTCACTCATTCTTTTTATTCACAAACTTATTCTTATTTACTCGAATCCTTCTACATTTGCCTTTTTTTCCCTTTTCTTCTTTCCTTTTTTCTCTCGTTTTCTTAGATTTTCTTTCATTTCAAGTTTCAGGTAGCCCGCAATAAGCGCTCAAGACGGAATTAGACTGAACTCAAGAGTAAAGCGCACAAAATATACGCACTCGGTACTGCACGTTTGGTTTGATGACTTCCTTAATACTGGCTGCAAGGAAGCCTCAGCAACAGCAGCAGCAGCATCAAGGAATTTCGTAGAGGGCGAAAGGAAACAGCAAGGAAACCTCGAGCAGTTAAAGCAACAGTAAGGAATCGCCGTCATCGGCATCGACATCGTCAAAGTCATTATCATCGCCGTCATCGTCATCGCCATCGCCATCGTCATCGCCTCCTTTACCGTCTTCGTCCTTGTATGAACTTTTGATATGGTTCCTCGCAAAGTAACCATTCAGTCAACCATGCAGTCATCATCCAGCTCTACGAAGTCTTACAATTTTCGAAATGCCGCCGGTAACCAACGCCGGCAGCAATCGAGATAGAGCTGCACGAATATTATTCTCTGTCCTACTCTGCCAGAATGATACTCTTGATGTGTTGAGATGCTTTCCGTTCCGTACAACCGCATGCACTCTTTTCTACCTCTTGGCCAACTTGTGCGTTTGCCATCATTATCATCTTGCTCATCATCCCCATCGTCACCATGAACATCATCATCGTTATAATGGTATTAGTTTTTGCCATAAACACACACAAACTCTGTCGTTCTTCCTTGTTTCGTTCACGACTCGCAACGTCGCGACGTCAGGGCTTAGAAGATTCATTTCAGGCATATTAATTTCGTACCACTTTCTCGACTGTTGATCGGTTCGTCTCGTTTGCTTCACCTTTAGCTAGAGCTCCTGATGTCTAATACTTACACATGGAGAGACGTCAGGTCTCTCACTCTCATTCTATGCACACTTGAATTGAATTGAATTCAATTGAATTGAATTGAAGAAACGCATTGAACAATTGACTTTTTCTTCCTTAGTGTGGATGCTATACGCATCGATACCCAATGGATGGATGCATGACATAGGTTTGAAGGAGAAGAGCTAAACTAAGGAACCTTGGAGGGATTGTGAAGCTACATTTATAAGAACTAATCGAAAAAATTAAGCATTAACCGACAAATTCTGATGGAAACGAACGTGAAAACTTAAAACTAAACTACTTTTTAAGAGTTTATTGAAATTGTGAAATTAGAAAGACTTTGATTTCTTCTTATTCTTCATTTTCATATTCCTGTAACTCTTTGCCTCTTCTTGTTGAGAAAAGTTTCTTATGGCAAGCTTTAAGCCTTGAGAGTCTGGCGTGATCAGCGCTGATCCCTTTAACGTTGTTTTAATTATTATAATTTTTTATGTACTCCGTTTTTTATTTTGTGTCTGATTTGCATTACTTTTATAGTATAACGAACTTTCAATTATCGTTTTCTATTTTTTAAAAAGTTTTTTATTATCTCACCTTTTCTCCTTTTATGCGGCCAATTTAGTCTTTCTACCTTTCTTTCTTTAGTAGTTCTTACTAAAATTGATTTTCTACTTGCTGACTTGCTAAGATGTGTATAAAATGAGAATAAGAGGAAGAAGAAGAAAAGCAAGAAAAGAGAAATAAGAAGAAACCAAAAATAATCATCATAAAAACATTTACAAAGTAAGAAAATGAAGTGCAACCGTTAGAGACAATGATGACGATGATGATGATGGTGACGATGATGTTGATGGGGCGAAATGGGCGGAACGACCGGAAACAAAAATAAGGTATCGTATTTTACCATGTGAAGAAACTATCCGTTGAGAGTGCGAAATAGAGAAAGAGTAGAGAAGGTATGCCTGCGAGTGGTTCTAACTAACAGCTGGAGCATACCGAGGAAGAAAAAAGCTCATACTCTTACAATTTGGTTAACATGATATTGTGTATTGTGGTAAAGATACATACATACGTGCTTATACAATAAGAACTGACATTTTGGATTACAAAAACAAAAAATGCCAAAATTTTCACTTTAACCACAAATATCGTATAAGATAAGATTTAATGAATAAGGGCAGAAGAAAAACATTAAAAAACAAGGAAAAACCAGAAAAACCACAACAGCACCAGAGAGGTGCCTTTCTGATATGACAACAACAACATCGAACACAACGTCAATATTAATAAATTGATCAATATTGAATCTTTCTTGATCAAAAAATTTATCCACGCCTGATCATTCAACAGAATTAAATTAGTCAATACCGGATCCTTTATGAGCCCAAAATTGATATGATTTGACATAGAAACAAATTGATCAATACTTGATACTTCAACAACAAGATAATGATCCCCGACGCGTGGGATTCTTTTTTAAGAGCAATAAGTTGATCAATATTGAATCCTTCTTGAACAAGAGATTGATCTACGCTGGATCATTAAATAAAAGAAATAAATATATATCGATACCGGATCCTTTCTTTAAGGACTCAAAATTGATCGATCATTCCACAGAAAGAAACCGCATAAAGACGTTTTTTTTTGTTTAAAGAGAATATTTCATGAGCAGCAAATTGATTGACTAAACTATTAACATAAAAAAAATTTAACAACACTTAATCGAATCATCAGCAATCATAATTCGTGATGATTCATAGAACACAAATACTTAGCAAATGAAAGAGAGAAAAACAGAGTGACCAAAAAAGAATAATACAACCACAACAACAACATACTAGACGTTGCTATTTTTAATATTGTTATTTTCTTCACTTAATTTCTCTTTTCAACTCTTTTTGCTCTCTATTCCTTTTTAAGAGAAAACTAATTTCGATTTATTCTTACTTCAGCTACAGCAACAACAATTTCATTAATTTCTTTTGTTTTTTTGTTTTTGTTGTCAAGGTGTTGACAATAGAACGACGATGACGCCTCTTCAATAAAGTGCCAACGTCATCAGAAAAATAATTGAATATTTATTAATACGACTTTTGTTGTTAGTTTGAGTTTGAGTTGGTGTTGTCGTTGTTGAGATTTGTTGGTGTTGTTGGTTGGTGTTGTTGATGTTGATGTGTTGACAGTTTTTCATTTCCTTTTTTGCATTTTCGGGTACTTCTTTTGTTTATGAGTTTGCTTTTGTTGTTGTTGTTGTTAAAAACTCTTTTCTTCTTCTTCTTCTTCTTCTTCTTCTTCTTCTTCTTCTTCTTCGTCCTCTTCTTCACTTTCTTGTTCTTCTTCTTGTTGTACTTACATTACTTTTCTATTTTCTTTTCAAACAACTTGAAATTTTTTTCGTTTTTTTTTTTGCATTTTTTATGATAAAAAAATTAATTTCTTTTCATTTCAGGGCAAGCTCTGCGTTACTTCTCTGGAAATCGCAAGAAAAAAACAAAAAAAAAGAAGGAAAACGGAAAGAAAGGTTCAAAAAGAGAAAGATTGAAAGAAAGCACATAGTCACAGAGACAGACAGAGAAAAAGAAAGGCCGTGGAAGAAGGAGAAGACAAGAAATTAAAATTTGTTGTCGCAAAAAAAAACAGAAACGTACTCGCACAATTTTAACGTAATTAGTTACGAACGTCGTAAGAATTGTTCGTTGCGCGCAAAGAATTGCATTAAAAATTTGCATTTTTTAATCGCCAACATTTCAAAGAATTTAATTAGAAGAGAAGAAGTAAAAGAAAAAAGCGGAAAAGGAAACGGAAGCTAATGGAAAAAGAAACGAAATAGAAAAAATTAAATTAATTTAATCAAAATCATTATTTCAGGCACTTTCGCACTTTCATTCTGGCATTGATTTTTGCATTTATTTATTCCTGCATTCCTTTATTCAATTCATTAATTTTCGTTCAATTCATGGACTTCATTGGTTTCATTAAAAGTTTTGCCTTCTTCGTGTTGGCGAAGAGGCCGAGAGAGAAATATATTTTCTTTAATTTGATGACATAATAAAATAAATGAAAAACGATTATTTCAATAATCGTAAGAAATATCCTTAAATCTTAAGATACAATAAATTATGATTTTCACTTCGGTGTAATGACATTGAATATCTCTGACAATGATTATCGAAAACGAAAAAAGAAGAAGCTTAACGTCAAGCGAAATTTATGGTGGTGATTGGTTGGTTGGTTGGTTGTTGTTTTTGTTACTGCTGTTATCAAAGAAGCTTTGTTATTATTGATCATGATGTTGTTGTTATTGTTGTTGTTGCAGCTGCAGCTGCGACTATACTGCTGTTACAAAAGAATAGTTATTATTGATTATGTTGTTGTTGTTGTTGTGGTTTGATGCAATTGCTGGTGTCGTCGGCATTGTTGTTGTTGTTGTTGTTGTTGCTGTGACGAAAGAATCTTTATTCTTGATGATGATGATGATGATGATGATGTTGTTGTTGTTGGTATTATTGAAAGCACAGACAATTTCAGTTATTTTCAATGAAAGCCAGTAAAAGTAATTTCTTCTGATCGATGCTATAACAGCGTTTAGAGCAGCAGAAGCACCAACAACAACAGCAGCAACAACAATGAGGTTTGCGTAAATCGAAAATGGTGAAGTGGTTAAGAAAATTGTTTAGAAGAAGAAACCTAAAGAAATTGGAAAATTCCACGCACGAGAAGGACGAAAGCAGGATGCATTTAACTTCAAACACTCAAGAAAGAAAAGGAAGAATATAATATACACAAAAGGCATTGTTAGCTCTGCAGTTGAAGAAGAAGCAGAAGGGGTGGAAGGGGGAGGAGGAGGGTGAGGGGAAGAAGAGGTGAAAGCTACCTGCACTGTATGTATGTATGTATGTTAATGTACGAATATCGAAAGGAAAAGAAGCAGCTGCTGCAAACGCTGAAGAACACACACACACACACACACACACACCACACAATGAGCTAGGCACAAACATATACATACACGTACACCTATACACACATACCCACAGGTACATCCAAGTAGAGCTTCTTTTATGTTGTCGTATAGTAAAAAAATGTAGTTTTTCTTATAATTTTTTTAAGTTCTTTCCTTGCTTTCTTCCTTTTTTTTCCTCTTCCTGTTCTACATTCTTTTCAATTGCTGCTTACTTAAATCCGTAGAGAGAAAGAGAGTTGGCTAAATCGATAGATGGATAGAAGAGCAAAAGAAGAGTAGTTGCTGACGCTGTTTTCATCTTAATCTTAAAAGCAATTTAGTGACCTCTTCGGTCTGATCCTCAGCTCTAACGTCATCCTCATTATTCCCATCGTTCCTATTATTCTCACCAACCTTCCTTCGTTTCCATTATCATCATCCGCCTCATCATCATTATCATCTTCCTCGTTGTAGTTATTGCAACGCAATGAAGAACATTAAAACGAAGGGCAGTCGCTTAGAGACCGCTGACAGGTATTACGGTAGATTCTGACCTTTTGATACGATACATAAGTTTAACCTTTCATCGGTGGCACTACGAAAAAGTTGGAAAAGTGAACAACAACAACAACAACAACAACAAATTGCATTCTTTTCCTTTGTAAAGAAAGTACAAAAGATTCATTTAAAGTTAGAGAATAACGATGTAGCGGTACATGGATGTTTGGGGAATATGTCAGACAACAATCACAACAATAACAACAACAACAACAGCAATACGACAGCATCTCTTGCTAGAAACAACTTTATGTAAACTCTCTGGTTATCTAGAGAGTAACAGCCGGCAATGAAAAAAAAAATACAATGAAAAGCCACGGTGTCCATACACGCACACAATCGCATACCACCAAGACGATCCTTAGAAAAAGCATTAAAAAAGTCTGAAAAAAAGAAAAAATAGGGTAGTGGAAGAAGAAGAAGAAGTGGAAGAGAGCAGCAGGAACAACATCAACAAACTTCATTTTGCGCATTTTGCTCCTAAGGGTCAGGTCGGTCCTTGTTTACCGAACGGTTCAACTTCAATTTATTATTATTTTGTTAAGTGAAAAATAGCAAAAACAACAACAGCAAAAGCTACCACTACCAATAATAATATGTACTAATAATTGGAACAACTTTTGTTGTAGCAACATAGTCGAAAAAAATCACAGCAAAACCACCAGCAGGACCAAGAGAATGAGAAAAGGATTCACAAAAGAGGTTCTATTGTTTCTTTCTTGAGGTCTTTTTTAGCTAGTTAACATTGCTTCTTCTTCTTCTTTTTCTACCTCATCTTCTTCTCATTCTCTTTATTATTTCGCATAACTGACCAACTGAACAACTGAATTGTCCACGGAATTGTGTAAAAGAGTCAAGAGCATTGAGTGGGATAGTGTTTGCAAATCGAGTCAAGTGAGATGAGAATGGGAAAAGATTTGAGTGAATGGTTGGACCGGTTGGAGTGAAATTGAGTCCGTCAATGATTGGAGTGGAACTGGTGAGTGAATTAGAGTCGAGTGAATATAGAGGTAGTGATTAGAAAAGAGTCGAATGAGTCAGTGATTCGAGTGGAATTAAGTGGATTGGTGATTGAATTAGAGTCGAGTAAAAGGATGACTGGAATGGAGTAGAGTCAGATAGTCCCTGAAATTGAGTCGAGTAAGCGAGTGGAATGAAGCTCAGTGAGATAGTGATAGAAAAGAGTTGAATGAGTCAATGGTTTGAGTGGAATTGTGTGGGATAGTGGTTGTATCAAAGTCAAGTAAGAGGATGACTGGAATTAAGTCGAGTGGAATGATGGGTGGAATTAAATAGAGTGAGGTAGTAATTATAATTAGGTCACGTCAATGGTCGGAGTGGAATTGCTGATTGAAGTAGAGCCGAGTGAATAGTGCGTAGTGATTACAAAAAGAGACGAATGAGTTAATGGTTCGAGTGGACTAGAGTGGGATGGTGGTTAAGTTATAGTTCAGTCAGATAGTGACTGGAATTAAGTCGTCGAGTCGAGTGCGGAGTGAGTGGATAGTGATTGAAATGGAGTCGAGTAAGATGGTGATTGGCATGGACAGGAGTGAGAAAGTCTTTGCAATGAAGCGCAGTAAGATAATGCTTAGAAAAAAGGCGACCGTGTGTTTGGAATAGACCCGATGGAGCCACTAATTGAGAAGCTGTAAGCGCCTGATATAGTACTTGGAACGTAGCCGATTGTAATACTCGGTGTATCTAAAGTAGGGTTAAATGGAAAAGTGGTTTAGATGGTGGTACCTTCCTCATTTTGTTCTATCTAAAGGCTCTCTCTTCTATTTAAAAACTCCTTTTAATTTTATTTCTCTTTTTCTTTTTCCATTTGCCCAACCATTTAATATCTTTCTTCTTCTTCTTCTTCTTCTTCTTCTTCTTCTTTGTATTCTATCGTCATTAGTGTATTACTGCGGAGGTACTTAATGAAAAATAACGACACTCTTCTGATTTTTGTCGTCTTTTTTACGCTCCTAAGCTTCCTTTAAGACTTTTGAATTACTCGCAACTCTTCAATGGAGTTGGCCGAAGTGGACCAAGCAATGTGAGAGAAATAGAAAGAATATGATAATATCACTGTGAGGGAGAAAAATCAGGACGGAAGGAAGAGCAAGGAGAGGCAATCTCATTTTAGAGGGAAATTGGCGCTGTGGCCGTGAGAGTTGATAGGCCAGAGAAGAAGGCGGAGGAGGAGGATCCTCTAATAAAGTATCCCGTTAAGTATACACCAAAGCCATTCTTTAGGATTAATTTTGCTTCGTGTTGAAAGAAATTCGCAATGCTGCCAAGTTTTGTTGCTGACAGTGAAAATTATGAAATGATAATAATGATGATGGTGGTGGTGGAAAAAATGAATTAATAAATTTGCATTTTTATTAAAAAACATTTTTATTTTTATTTCAATTTTTTTTAACTTTTCCTTCAAAATGAGGAAAAGAAAAAAGGGTTATCGGAGAAAATATGAAAAAATGCAGGGCAAAGGGAATAAAAAAAGAAGAAAGGATTAGAAAAAAATTTCAAAGAAAAGAAAAGGTAAACACAATTAGTCATGCTTCGAATGGCAAAAAAATGCCTAAAAATAAAAAGAAAATGTAACGAAACGCGGTCAGAAAATATTGGAGGGAGCAAAAACTACAAATGGTTAAGCCTCTGGTCATTTCAAAGATAAAATCTAATAGCGTTTCATTAGCGTCATCGACATTGTCAACGTTTATCGTCGTCGTGTTGCGGTAATGTTTTCGGTGCATGAGCGAGGGCGGCGTAGTCGTGTGACGGTGAGAAAGGTACATACTTACCACAGACGCCTAAAGGTAAAATTTTTTTGCGTATGTATTTTTGTTTTGACGGATAACATTAACTGTCATTAATTGTCATTAATTGTTTGTCATTAAAAAAGCAGGTAAAGAAAAATGAAAGAAACTAAAAATATCAAAAGACTCTTAACGCATGAAAAAGACCGGAAGGGGGGGAGGGAGGGAGGGAGGAGGAAGCATCAAAAAAATTAAGCTTAAAGCTCAAACATAAAAAGAGATCATAATATGAATATAAAAAAATCATTAAAGAAACTCTAACATAAGAAAATGTTCGATAAAATGGTTCGAAAAGCAATTCAATAACAACAACAACAAGAATGTATCAGTAGTTGTGGTTCTTGCTCAGCCGTTGAGTGAGTGCAGCTGCACTGATTCAACAAAACCTATGCATTGGCATCATATGCATGCAAACTATGCATCATAGTTTGCTGTTGTTGTTTTTGTTGTTGTTGTTGTTGCCAACAATGATTGCTTAATGCTTTCGGCCCATAACGACGCGTCGTATGACGACGGGCTCACGTTGAACGCGCTTAAAGAGCAGTTTGTACCTCCAAACGAGATGCATGGACTTCGGTTCGTTTTGTCGTTGGCTTATAAACGCATACATACAGTAGCGGACATAAAAATCCGGACACCTTAAAAATTTGATATTTTTCTTTTTATTTTTTAAATCTCTGAAAATACTTTAAAAAACCGTTTGGAAATGATAATGTACGTGCATTAGCTATCTAAAATAGATAATAATATGAAAATAATTTATAGGCTTTTCATTTGAAGTAGTAAAATGTTTATTTTGTATTTTTTCCGTTTTGAATAACATTTAATATGTACTTTTATAACTTTTTTTGTATCGGCAGTAAAAAAAATTAAATCGCATTGTAAAACAACTAAAACCTTAAATAATCTAAAAAACCTAAACCTAGCAACGACTTTACTGGTCCCTTTGTTTACCTTGATATTAGTCACAAATAACGAGTAAAGGAAAAGAGTTTACTGGTCCTTGCAAACCTTGATATCAGTAACATTTAACGAGTAAAAGCAACGAGTGCTCGCAGCGTGCAGGCACTGAAAAGTTAGAGATACACTAAAGAAACACAATCGACAATGTCCAAGAACAACAACAACAAATTAATTCTATATTTATCGTCCTGATATTGTTTCTTGACTTTGCAGAGCTGACTTTTTAAATTTTTTGTTAACTACACACATATTATTTTTAAATATAAATATTTCTCTAGACACTAAATTTTTTTTTAAATTATCAATTTTTTACATTTTTTAAATTTGTTTTATTTTTGTTTGTTTTTTTCATTTTATAAGAGGTAATAACAAAATCAATGGCTTAAAAATGTCTTCAGCATTGTACGGAAGCTCTACTACACGATCAAAATGATAAAGACGGGGAGAGAGAGAGAGAGGCAGATAAATGCTATAAAAAAGTTGAAAAAACGAAAAATTAAATTAAATACCTCTACTAACTCTAAAAAGTTGCCAAATTTGGGTTTTGTTCGCTGCTGCTGTCGTTAGTCTTTAGTTTGTTGCTCAATGTGTTGTCATTTCTCGTTGCCGTTACTGGTTTTGTTTCTTTTCCAGCAAACTGTTAACATATTTGTTGTTGTTGTTATGGTTGCTGTTGTTTTAAGCATAATGACTCACCCACACGATTCTTAACCTCGAAGAACCAATATTTTTATGCGGCTACAGATCGGGCTGTTGGTTAATATATGTATGTATATATGTACATATGTATGTATATACATCACCCCCGTTTACACTACCACCAACACCTTCCCACACTCACACACACACCCACGCCTACAGAGTTGCAGCAGTAACATTTATATTCAGAAAACTTGCCATCAATCATCGTGTGTTGCAATTGCAGTTTTTTAACGTTGTTGTTGTTGCTACTGCCACTTTTGTAACTCTAACTGTGTCGTTGTTGTTGTTATTATTCTTTCCGCCGTTATTCGTTGTACTCTCTTTTTTAAAAATTCTTATGATTACCAAAGGATTTTTTTTAAAAACGAAAAACTTATTTTTATAAAAAAGTGAATAGTTTTAAGGAATCTTAAAAAATTAAGAAAATTTCAATTTAACCTAATCATCGAGTTTTTGTTATTTATCACGAAGTAAGAGCGCTTTCTTAATTACTTGAAGGAGTTTTCTTAAACTCATGCACAACGATAATGATTAGTTATTAATTTAATGAAATCTGTTCTCCTTTAAAGAAAAAAAGAACTTCTTCAGTTTACTGGGCGTGGCTTTTAATTGGTTTTAACATTATTCTAAAGAATTTCAACTCATTTTTATTATGTTAATATGAAGAGTAAGTGTTGTTGTTGTTGTTACTGTTGTTGTTGATTTTGTTCAAAGCATTGTTTGTTCTTGCTTTATTATGTAGCTACTGATTTGTTGTTGTTATCGTTGTTGTTGTTGTTGTTGTTGTTGTTGCTGTTACTGCTGGTTAACCAACATTGAGTGTTCATTAGTTTCAAAGGAAATTTTACATATACACAAACATGTCTACATACACGGACACACACATGACCAACGGTGTATTGTATGCCAAAGAAGTAGTAGTTGTTGCTGTTGTTGTTGTTGTTGTTGTTGTTGTTGCTGTTGTTGCTGTTGTTGCTGTGGTTGCTGTGACTCTTGACGTTCAAGTTAATTTTGCACTTTTGCATGCGTGCGGAATATAGTGTGTCCTTCATCGCACTCACACGTTTTCCACAACCATCCATTCATTTATTCCATCCATCGCCTCCAATCCCTCAATCCATCGCTCCATCCATCCGCCCCCGTCATCCATTCAACCATTAGTCATCCATCATCGCCCCAGCGGTAGCTATTCAGAAACCGAGCGCTCTCATACTGAAATTACGGAGCTGCTTTCTCACCCCGGCTACTTCTTTGCTGTTCCTACCTGGACCCCCCACTGACCACTGCTTCCCTCCTCCTTCCATCACTCTGCTCTCTCAACCCACGGCGGTAACCATGTAACCATTTTACCTGTCTACGGTTGCGGTTACTCTCGCAAGTTAAATGCTCTCGCTTTGGTTGCTGTTGCTGCTGCTGGTGCTGGTGCTGGTGCTGCTGCAGCTGCACTCACCGAAATTGCATAAATTTAATTAATTAAGTTAAGCAAATTGTTTGTTTACTTTTAATTGAAACAAAATTTAAATAATACCACGCAAACCAAAAGCAGTCTCAGTCCGGGAAGGAATAGCGGCGGGGGCAAGGTAGACGAGCGAAGAAGGGAAGAAAAAGAAGAAGCGGAAGTGAATGGCGAACACAAACGGAAGCATCGATCAAAGCGACGAAAGTGAGAAATGCATGAAAAGCTATGACCGTTTCTGTGGATAATGATGATGATGATGTAGCTGATGATAATGATAATTATGTGGAAAACATGAACGCAAGCAATGAAGCAAGTGCTCACACATGAATCATATAACTTTTTAAGAGTTTTAAATTTTGAAATACTTTTATAAAAATTTCCAAAATTTTTAACGGTTTTTTAATTTCTCAAAAATCTTTCATTACACGTATTTCATTTATTAACATTTCTTTGTAGTTTTATTTTATCTTATTTAATTTTTTTTATTGTATTTTATTTCATTTCACTTCATTTTAATTTATCGGTTATTCATTGATAGTTTTTCTTTTTCTTAAATTTTAACAATTTAAATGTTTTTTTGTTTTCTGGGATTGTTTTCCGGTTTTTTTTTCTTTACTGATTTTATTGTAAACAAATTATTCGTTTACTTTTGCCGTCGTTTTGCCTGTGGTCTATTGTGATATGATAATGATGATTACTATGATGAGCACATACGAATTATTATTGCTGTTTACAAAAACAACGATTTCCATCAATTTCAATCAAATTCTTTTTCTAAAGACAATAAACAATGAAATACTTGGCAAATACTTATTCTGAACTTTTCGCTCAATGAATCTACACAAATAAATTGATATTGTTGATGAAGACTTAAGAACAAAAAATTAAATTGAAAAAACGGAAGAAAAAAAAATAAGAATTGACGAAAGAATGCACAGAACATTCATTAAACTAATAAAAATAGAAATGAAAAGAACAGAATTGAAAGAGGGGTAATAAAGAAATGTTAAGGGATATAAAAAAAAGCTGACTCTAGGAACGTAACCTTTTTTTTCTATCGATTAAATGCGGAAAACAGTGAGATTGACCTACAAGAGTGAGACTAAAAAGTTGTTCAAAATTAAATGTTTGTAAATATTACGAATGTATTCCGAACAAAGAAATTTGCTATTTCTTCAAGTAAACGCTATCACATTTTAACACTTTCAGTTTTGTTTAAAGTTTTGCTCTTAATTTTAATTTACATCATCATTTTATGTTTTTTTATTCTCATTTCTCGTCACTCTACAAAAATGTTTCAAACGACAAACGAAGTCTTTATTCCATAGCATTTCAGTGCCTCTGTCTGTTAGCGTTGACCAGAACCGATTAATAACGATAACCTCACTATTTTTATTTAAAGTTTTAATCTTCTGTAGTTGATTGCACTCAAAGTGATAGACCTCAAGAAAAAAGGGAAAATAAATAATAAAAACATGCTCATGATAATACAAAATATAATGACATCGTGATCTTTTATAATCTAGAAACAGTATAAAATCTACAAACAAAGAACGGTTAGTATTCTAGAGAAAAATACTTCAATCGTCTAAAAATAAGATGTTAATAAAATAAAAATCAATAAATAAAAGAACTTATAAAAAAATAAGTTTTATAAGTCGGAAGAAGCTCTTTAAAGAAGAGAAGAATGTCAAAATCTGACAAATCTGAATGTCAAAATCTGAATGTAGAAATGACCCGGTAAACAAAGATGTTGATGAAGAAGGAATATCAAAAACAAAAAATGTTACTAAAATGTTTAGAAAAAGTCTGGAAATCAAACTAGAAAAAACTCATTTGAGTTCTAAAAGTCATATAATAAACATTTCTTATAAACAATGTAAAGGAGCTCTATAGAGAAGGTCGTTAGAGATTGAGAAAAAATCTCGAACAGCTTTAAAAAAACTGTAAACTGTAAAAAAATTTGTGACAATTGAAGCATTTTCTATGAGGTTCGTTTGTTTGAAACATGTGCCGATAATTCTATTGCTGGAATAAGTAATTAAAGACCATAAAAAGGCAAAAAACCTCAGCAGAAATAAAAAACCTCAACAGCGACAACAAAACGGCAGTTACCAGAATCAACTCCACCAAATTTAATAACATTTCTTACGTAATAGTTACCATTTAAGCCGCGTAGTTTGAGCCGCGTAGTTTGAGCCGCGTAGTTTGAGCCGCGTACTTTGAGCCGCGTACTTTGAGAGACCATTTAAATGGTTGACAATTATTTCTCTTAAAACTTCATTCATACTAGAAGGAATTAATTCATGCAGTTTTACAGCGCATTCATTTAGTCATTCATTTCATTCAGTCAATTATTTCATGCAATCCTTCATTTCATGCAGTCATTCATTCCTTCAATTATTCCTTTATTTGTTTAAAATGTTGTGTTGGTTTTCTTTTCGGTCTTGGTGTGTGTGACCGACCTAAAAGTTATACGAGACCGCTTTGGTCAATGCATTGAGGCTTGGCCAATGGCTTGGAATGTGCTGCTGTTGCTGTCATTGGTAATGCATGAACAAGTAACAATGGTTGCCAATTGGCAAAAGTTAGTCGCGGGGTAGTTGCGCCGTAGGTGGGCGGGGGTGGGGGTTTAGTGGATAGACGGGTTGTTATTGTCATACTGATCAACGATTCTGACTGCGACCAAGTCGACTGTCGTCTATGGCCAGTCTTTTCTGGTCTGTCGTCTGTGGTCCCT
This sequence comes from Conops quadrifasciatus, assembly GCA_949752815.1. Lineage (NCBI taxonomy): Eukaryota > Metazoa > Arthropoda > Insecta > Diptera > Conopidae > Conops > Conops quadrifasciatus. The sequence continues at coordinate 494,030 of OX457079.1, forward strand.
TGAATGGCAATTTTGTTAGTTTTTTCTCTATATCTTGAATTATTTTTATTAAATTTATGCGCATAATTTGGTCGAAATTGTTTTGTTAATTGTTACAAACAATTGAAGAGAATTTCAGCCTTAATATTTCTATAGTAATTTGAAAAAAAATCTAATAAAAGAATTATTTTTTTAAAACTTACATAAGCCTCTTACCAGCTTTTGAGTGGACCATTTTCCGTAATAAATGTACTCACCTGAAAATAGAAAAAGCGAAAAAATAATATTAAATTTTATATAGATTTCCAAAATCAAGTAATTTATTATAAAACATAAAAACATTTCAAACTACGCAGTGGTAGATCATGACATCATCGCTCTTCAAATGAGAAAATTCTCTTGTGGCGAAGAAGTTTTTTCTCATATTACATATCATCGTTGAACATCATCATCATCGAATATCATCATCGTCGAACATCATCATCATCGAACATCATCATCATCGAACATCGAACACCATCGAACACCATCGAACATCATCGAACACCGAACATCATCGAAAACCCAACATCATCGAACATCGAACATCATCGAACATCGAACATCATCGAAAATCGAACATCATCGGACACCGAACATCATCGAACATCGAACATCATCAAACATCATCGAACACCATCGAACATTGAACCTCATCGAACATCGAACCACATCGAATCTCATCGAACATCGAACCTCATCGAACATCGAACATCATCGAACACCGAACATCATCGAAAATCGAACATCATAGAACATCATCGAACATCGAACATCATCGAACATCGAACATCGTGGAACATCAAACATCAACCATTATCGAACATCATCAACAATCTAACATCATCGAACATCGAACATCGTCGAACCGTATTTGATTATTTTGCCTAAAACTTTTACTCAAAAAATAGTGAGAGAGAAAAGAAATTTAAAACAAAAAGAAAAAGAAATTTAACTATTCTCGTATTAATTTTTTTTTTGCCTTGAAGCCATTAAAATTTACAAGATTTTGCACTTTGTACTAAAACTCTTTGCTCTAAGATTTCAAGAAAAGAAAAAACAGAAATAAGAAGAGCGCAAAATCCAATTCAAGAGAAAGAGTAAAGCTGCCGAATCCTTTTTTGTGGAATAAGAATAAAAATAAAACAAATACTCGTAGAAGGAAATTGCAGAAAAGAAACAATTTCACAAAAATTCGAAAGAAAAAGGTCGAAGAAATTGTAAAATATTTAGAAACAAAAAAACCAAGAGACAACATTTGTTCAAGCATTAAACAATAAAAAAATACAAAAAGGGAGGGGGGGTAAGCTCTCGCTCTACAACACTAAACAATGATGCCCACCTTGTTTACTAGAAAAGTACAAAGAAGAATGTAAAGAAAAGAAAGAAAAAAACGACGAATGATTTCGTGAAAAGACTTCACACTCAATCAGATTTAAAGAATATTCTTCATAGAAAATTTTATAAGAAAAACTATAAATAGAGCGAACATTGCTAGCATGAACAAAAGAAATGGAGAAGAAAAAAATATTCTATAGAAATAAATTTAAAGAATTTTACTTTCTAATTTTACTGGTTTCTAAACGTATCTTATTTTTGAATTCTTAAGTTCTACAAATTTTATATCAAAAACGTTTTGGAGACTTTTTGGAAGTTTTTACATAAAGGTGCTCTAAAATCGTGATATGGTTTGCTTTGTATAAAAAAATAAGTGTCTTTTAGCACAATGTGTTCTAAAAATGACTAGGTTTCGACAAGTTTGTGACTTCTTTTGAAGTTTTGTCAAAACTTTTCGAGAATTTTTAGATTGTTTTGTCCATTTCTTCATCAAAAGAGTTCTGAAAACGTGATATCGAATTTTTTCGAAGAAGTATTCATTCAAGTGTTCTAAAAAAACAGGATTTTATCTAATATGAACTTTTTTGTAAGTTTTATCGAACCGTTTTGAGATTTTTTACATAGTTTTGTAGGTTTCTTTTAATAGTTTTCATTAGAACATATTCCAGAGACTTGGCATCGAATTATTCCTTGATTTTTTTTTAAAATGTGTACTAAAAATATGATTTTGATTTATTTTTGTGGATTTTGACGATTTTTAAGGGTTTTTATCAAAAAACGTCCTCTAAAATGTGATTCTGATTTAATTTTGTTGATTTCTTGACAATTGTTTTTATTAAAATGTGTTCTGAAAACTTTATTTTGATTTCGTTTTCTCGATATCTTTCGAGACTTTTAATCAAACCGTGTTCTAAAATCACATTTTTATTTTCGTGCTTTTACGAAAGTCAGTCAATGTTCCTGAGACATTCCTAATACGACTGTATCTATGTACATATTGCGAGTTTTGAAATGCACGAACGAGAAAAACTTAGTCTTTTATCCTTTATCACTTCACAGACTCTTTTCAAACCTTAACAAAAATGTTAATTTTAACTTAAGTTTATACGAATTGCAGCTGCTGTAGCAGAAAGATATAGCAAGACTTTTAAATTTTTTTTTTCTTCTTGATACATTTGCTTCCTCTTCCATTTCTTTCTCTACTTCTACTTCTTTGAAGAACTGGCGAAAAACTGAGTATAAAAAGAAACAGGAATACACAGACAGAAAGAAAGAACCCATTCAAATTCTTTAATGAAAGCGAAATCAAGGAAAACATATGAAATGAAGTGGAAAAATTTTGTGCTGCATGCGTTGCAAATAGAAAAAGCTGCAGGAAGTATAGAAGAAGAAGAAGAAGAAGAAGGTACAACTTGAAGACAAGACGAAAACGAAGCAAGTGCAAAACTTTACCGTTTCGTTGCCGTAGGCCGAGACATTGAAAAATCGCAAGCAAAAAAAATGAACGCAGGAAGAAACAAGAAAGAAAATGATGGCAGAAAGAAGATGACGGCAGTATAAAATAAAGAAAAAAGTTGCATGTGCGTCTGTGAGAAAATGGCATTCAAACCGGAAGTTGGCTCCTAAAAAGTTTTGCGCAATATTGTTGAGTTCCTGCAACGCAGTGCCGGGAGCAGCAGCAGCAGGATCGGCAACCATTCAAATGATAGAAGAAGAAAATGGGAATGACAGAAACCAAACCAAACCAGACCAGACCAAACGAGACCAGAGCAGAATAGGCATAATGTGATGAGGTGGAGAGACCAGGCACGACTAAGCCTTCCAGCAAGGCTTCATGTACAGAAGACCATGATGATGATGATGCTGCTGCTGCTGCTGATTTCGGTGGTCGAGGTTGAGGCAACTCAAAAGCTGTCGCACAAAAATGCCGCATTGAAAAATACGCCAAAATCGGCCAAAGGCGCGTACATTGAAATTGACAACAACAATAAAAAAATGATAGCAATACTAAAGATAAAAAGAAACAAGTAAGAGCGTTATCTTCGGCCTGGCCGAAGCTCATATACCCTACACCCGCTTTGGTCAAAGTGATTAAAAGTGGGCGGGTGACACCTACTTTTTTTTAATTTACAGGGAGAAAATTTTTAATTATTAACTCATCTACAACACCGCTTTTCCTACCAAACACCTAATTATATGGTACAGTATATAAATGGGCGTGTAAAAGAATATTTGTCCCAAATTTCATGACGATACCTCTATTCGTTCTCCTGTAATCGTGATTTCAACAGACGGACGGACGGACGGACAGACAGACAGACAGACAGACAGACAGACGGACGGACATGGCTAAATCGAATCAGGAGGTGATTCTGAGCCAGAATATATACACTTTTCTATACCTGCCACGCCTCCTTTAATGCGTTACAAACGGAAGAACAAAGTGAATATACCCTCATCCCTTCGGGTGTAGGGTATAAAAATTGACAAAAAAGCAGGAGGAGGAGGAGGAGGAGGAGGAGGAGGAGGAAGAAGTAAAGAAATTGCCTAAACGGAAACGCAGTCGTTGAGAAGTTTGGGCAATTCGTGTGGAAAGTCAGAAAAATGTTCAAATTAAATTCAATGAATGAATGAACGAATGAACGAATGAATAGTATAAATGACTGAACCAGTAAACATTTAAAAAAAGAGCAAAAAGAGGGCGGGGTGTACGTGAGTGAGAAGGATTGAACTAAAAACTTTTTTCCGACTGAGTGACTGCTACTGATGGTGGTGGTCCATCGATCGCTCGAAATGAAATGGAAGCATCAGGAAGAATAAGAAATTAATAAAGTATTGATAGCGTAAGATAAAGTTAAGAAATAGTTTTCTCATGTTTAAGAAAAGAACAGAAGACAGATTTGAGGACAATGGAAAGAAGGTTGACCTGAAAAGGGACGAGATTCATTGAAGGAAATAACGGAACAAGGACAATAGTATAAATATTTAAGACTAGCGGACCGAAAAATAAAATATAAGTCGGCCTTAAAAGAACAATCCTTTCAAGAAAGAAGAGCGCGTAAGACAAAAATTCTTTGAAGTAAAAACTGGAAAACAATTAGCAACACTGCTAAATAAAGTGATTAAACTTCGTCAAGAGCGTTGTAGTTTCATAGAAAATCAAAGAAATTAATAGAAATTGAGATGACTAAAGCACGTTCGATGTTCATTACTCTGTATATGCAATATAAAGACGTTTAGAATGTAGATTTTTGCAATGATTACAATGATTGTGACAGTATCGCCAAAGTACGAGTATCATAGAAATTCATAGAAATCGGGATGATTGAATTGTTTAAGTCCTTATAATTAAAATTATAATTACCTTAAGAAAATTGATTGACAATTGGTTTAAAGTATTTAAATTTTGATTATGATGGAAGAACACATTACAATTAAATGCAGCTTATCTCCGCAACTACAAGAGGTAATATAGAAAAGTTTAAAAAAAATATATTGATATATATTTTAAGTAATTATTAAAAAAATGCATACAATTTCAACGAAAACTTTTCAAGTAATGCGATAGCATTCAAAAACCCACTAAAAGAGCCACAATTAATTACATAAAACTATTGCACTCGGTGTAATCTTATAGTCATTGAAATTATTCTTTGGCAAAATTTTTTCTCAAGGATAAATATTAAACAACAAAAAACTTTGAACACAAAAATCTTTCAGAGCTTTTTTAATACTTGATTCAGTGAAATTTTAGTAGTTCATAATTAATGAGGTCAAATAGTCAAAGAATAATTGAAAACAACGAAAGAGAGAGAGAGAGAGTTGCATCAAATGCAGTGAAGTGGGTGAAGAGGTTAGTGGCTGACAGAGAGAGGGAGAGAGAGAGGAAGGACATTGAAATGGACAGTTAAAAAAAAAAAAAACACCAAGTAACGTTCAAGTGCTCTGTAAATACTTGTTGGTGCAAATTAAATTGTTATGATAGTTGTTTTTGTTGGTTGGTTGGTTGTTGTTGTTGTTGCTTTGTGCATCAGCATACAATAACAGCAAAAGTGCAGAATGAAGTCCTTTTTAATCTTTTCCGACAATTTATACAAATTTCGGGTTTTTACTTTCTCTCAACATCTATGTTGTTGTTGTTGTTGATTTTTTTGAAATGAAAATTTTGTAAAGTAAGTGGCATCACCGAAGGAGCTACGGAAAAATGTAACAACAACAACAACAACAACAAACACGCTGAAACGTGACAAAAATCTGGACTAAAAAAAAATAAAAAGAAATAAATAAATTAGCAGTGAAGGGATTTTCTGGGTGCTGAAACGAGGGGTAGAAGGGGTGAAGGGTGTGTTGAGAAAGGGGTCGGGTTGTGTGGGGTAATTTTGCTATCGTATAAAGTGGTAGCAAAGTAAACTGAATTTTTAACGAACGCAACGAAATCACTCTGTTTCAATATCATGAAGCTCTTAACAACTAAAAGTATGTATATCTCACTCCCTTAACTTTTCTGCTGTAGCAGCACTTCACTGACCACCCCCGAGCCACAGCCCCACCCATGGTACCATCCACCATAACCCTTTCACTTATCCGGAAAAAATCTTTTCGTTTTCGTTTTTTTTTTGTTTTTGTAAATTTTTCTTTGTTAACCTCGTCCTTTTAAAAATCTTACATTTTTTGACCGAATTATTTACGTCCGTGTTGTCTTTCTTTTCTGCCTTGAATTATTTTTAGCACTTTATTTTGATGCTACTCCTCCCTCTCCCATTGTCTCTCTCTCTCTCTGCGCAATCAAAGAAAATAATAAAAATATGTATGTTCATTAAAAGAAAAGAAATTAAAAGAAAAACAATAAAAATATATGGTTTAAAAGAAATATTAAAAAGGGAAAATACTACAAACAAACAAATAAAGAAAAGAGTGCATGAAAAAATTAAATTACCAACAACAAGAACAACGACAACAAACAACTTGTTAACCCAGTTATTCTTAGCACGAATATTCAGCAAAAAAAAATCTTTGACTGAAAACATTGCCAGAAAAACAAAGAAAATTCTGCTGGAGAAGAAGTCCGGTGGATTGGGAGTAGCGTAGAGGATAAAAGGAGGAAGGAAGGAAGTTGCCCTTTCTTCCTTCTGACTGAATGAGTGAAAAAAAATCACTTTTATTCCAAAATTTGGTTGTTTCTTCAGCGGCGTTGGTGATGCAATCATTTCAATATTGTTTTCGTTCTTGTTTTGACTTTTGTTTTTTCCTTTGTTTTTATTCACTTTGTGTTATTTTAAGTTGGTATATACTATTTTATTTAAATTTTTGTTGTAGCGATAATGACAATGATGATGATGATGACGATGTTGCTGTATTTATTTTTCGTAGTAGTTCATTGTTAAGATCTTTCAAGTGTTTTAAGCGCAAAGAAAATGCGCTCTTTTTTCACATTTAATCGTGTTATCTTTTTGAAATTTTATTTAATTAAAGACAAACCCTCTCTCTCTCATTTTCCTCTTTCATTGAACAGCAGTGATGTTGCCTCGAAACAACATTAGCATGTAAAAGTAATTTTCTCAAGGAAATTAGAATTCATTTGGAGATTTTAAAAATAATTTAAAATCAATTAAATCTTCAAGTATTTTTAAGTATTTCTGTAGAAAAAGCAATAGCTTTTAATCGTTTTTATGTATTTCTTTTAGCTTTTGAGTTTGACGTTGTTGAAACATTTTCTTTTGAAACATGCTTTTTTGCAATAAACTATTCACTAACTATTCAATAAACTATTCACTACCTTTTTTACCTCTCGTTATCTCTCTCTCTCTCTCTCTCTCTCTATCTCTGTCTCTCTGTCTCATAAGGAATAATAAAACAAGGTATTTCTTCTTTTTCTTCCTCTCCATGTTTCTTCTCTTCTTTTCAGAGCTCTTTTAAAGAGCCCGGAAGGAGCTCTCGAGCATTTGAACTTACAAGCTTTCGACTCTAAAAAGCGAAAGCAAATTCAAAGGATAATACAAAATAATTTAATGATTATTCGTGTGTGTATGTGTGTTTTTCTTTGTATGTCCTTCTATAATTCTACAAGCATTTGTATTGAGTTTTTTATGCATGCTCGACGTACACAAAAGTAATTGAATTTACATTTTAACAAAGCAAACCAAAGGCAACCTCTTCACACGAAAGCCATCTTCATATTCATGTAAATTTTGTATGTTTTCTATTTACATTAACTAAAATGGTTTATATCCATTCTAACTTTTAAAGTCAGAACTATTCACTAACTCACTACCTTTTTTAGCTCTCACTATCTCTCTCTCTCTCTCTCTCTCTCTCTATCTCTATCTATCTATCTCTGTCTCTCTGTCTTATAAGGAGTAATAAAACAAGTCAGAACACATCATGACTTCTTTTTGTAGTATTTAACGTGGTTTGGATCCTTGCTAAATATCGAATAAGTTAACCCTTACCTCAATTGTCGTCTTTTGTGCATCTAAAGAAAGATTTGCTTTAAGTAGTGCGCTTGTAGACTAACTATACTGTTAGCAGACGAGGATATTTAAGAAACCACTTTGTAGTTGTGCCAGTCGAGTAAATCAATTAGAGATGATTTTAGCGGGCTAACTGCTCTTTAGTGATGGTGACGCTGGTGATATCTATAGGCTGTGCCTAAAAACGATACAGAGGCGACGATGCACATATGTAATTAGTCGCGCTATCCGACATGTACGACGCAGAAGGACTTCCATTCTGGGCGTCGATTAATGGGTAAGAATGGTTTGAAAGAGCTCAGAGTTTTCAGAATTTGGTTAAGAAAAAAGATACAGATTATAAAAAGTGAGACTAACTTTTTTCGGTGCTCAGATGATCCGTCGGGTGTGTGCAAATGCATTTCCATCCGTTGTCAAAAAAACAATCAGAAAATCATAAATTTAAAATGGTGTTGTGATTTTTCTTGACAGTGACTAGGAAGGTTTGTGTCCATAACAAATCTAGAGTAAATTATGTAATGAATTTTCATCGCCTCATTGTCTGAAATGGTCGAGATCTATGCTAAATAGCAAACGCATTTTATTGCGATCAGTATTTGTATTGACTGCATGGTTGGTGTCCCTACTAAACCGTGATCGAGGGTGCTAAAACCTTTAAGGTGCGTTTATGGTGTTCTTATTTCACTTCGCTGTTCTTATTTCACTTCTATTATTTTATTTCTCTTTCTTTTTCCATATTTCTATTTTGCTTAGTTTTTCTTATTTCAACTATCTCGACTTTATCCACTTTTTTAATACGATTTATATCGTATTATTATTACAAGTGTTTCTATTATATCGTAAGTTTTCCTCTATCAGAGAATCACAATATAAAATCCAAACATCAAGTGATTCATTATTTCTTGATAATGGTCACAGAGATGGTTGCAAAGGCTGCGTTGGATCGAAGGAAAGGAAGGAAAAATTCGATATCAAAAACATCGAAAGCAAAAAAAACCAAAACATCAACAAAGACAGCAAATAACATATAAAACTTTCATTCACTGCATTCTAGAAAGTCATAAATCACTTTCCCCAAAAGTTACTTTTTCGAAAAATAAATTGCGGCCAAGTCATATGAAGACATTAGGTCTTGTTGTTGTAGTTGTCGTTGCTACGAGTATTTTGTCCTTATCTTCATCTCATTGAAGTGTTGACAAACATGCATTGTATTATACGGTACTGCGCAGAGTTGAGCTGATCATAAGGACCACCAAAGAATGAACAACAAAGAACGAATGCCGACGGTCGACAGTCGACGGTTAGACCAAAGAATCACTGCATGGCATCATCGTCTATAAAACCAAACAGACGTTCCGAGATACCAGAAAACAAACATCAAGAACAAGAAAGAGGATAATGAAACGAAGGAGCAGAGTCGTGAAGTACGAGTATCAAAAAAGCTAAGCAGACAAACAGGCAGCCAGAGTTAGAGTTAGAGTGAGGCAGGCAGACGGATTGAGAGAAGGTTCATACAGATCTTTATAGGATGGAGCCTGGAAAGGACATTGTCATAAGGATCAGGCGAAATAAACGAAATAAAGCAATAAATAAAATGAAAAAACCAAAAAGTATGAGACAAAAAATCTTAAAAATTGCATTTAAATTTTCAAGGAAGACAAACCAATATCGTATAAGGTTTATTTTAGGTACTACTACGGTAAACATACTTACACACACACATATATATCTATCCATATGTACCCATATACAAATAAATCACGGATTTATTTCATAATAAAAATACTTAAACTCTTTCTTTTATTTATATCTGAAATAAAATATAATATAAACGAATCATGTATGATATTTCATCATAGTGCACAAATCGTGTTTGACTAATGTCCATACAAATCGTCGGTGATAGAAATTTCGAAGAAACGGCTAGATTCGATGACACAAAAATAAGACGATGAGAGAATTGCCGTAGATGATTTTAAAGCAGAAGCTTGTAGGAATTTTGGTGCAATGAACTGGTTCCTTCCGGTTAATAAATCTGAATGAAAGGAATGTTTCATTTGATCTTAGCCCAATTTTATGTTTGCATAATGTTACTTTTTTAAGAAGAAGACGTTATTCAACTTGCCTGAGGAGTATACTCATGAAAGCAAAAGTAAAGGATGTAATTTCCATGAAAGAAAGAAAGTGAGGAAAAAGAATTGTCTGCGCTGACACAAAGACAGATCGAACTTGCCTGTCTTTCAGTTATTAATGAGTATTCTCTGTTAATAACACAGATAGGCATTCCGCTGAGAACATTGTCATCGAAGTTTAAAGACAGAACTATTAAAGGAAATTTAATTGTAATTAATTGTAACTTAATTTATATAATAAATGATGTCATTTATAGCATTTTCCAAAAGATTAGTTAAAAAAAAAACACAGTAAAATCATGAACTTCCGAAAGCCTTAGACATACCCTTTTTTTCACCGATTCATTAACGATTTGTCATGAATGAATTTTTGCTACTTTTACGGTGCTAAAAGTAAGGAGAATGTTAAGGATTTAAGGTCAAAAGCCATCACAATAAATTTAAAAATGACAATAACGGCAACAACAATCACCAAAAATGATAACAACAATAATACACAATTCAACAAAAGTCTACAACCGCATAAAAATGCTTCAACAGAAAGATTTCAAGTGCATTGAGGCGGCACTCCTTTTTGTTATTGTATTATTGTACGATACAATAGGTTTTGCTTTTGTTACTACACAGATATTGATGTTGCCGATTTTGATGTAGTTGTTGTTGTGATTCTTGTCGCCAGACAATTGCCCGACCTAGAGTGTGGAGTGTGAGCCCTCATGCACTTGAACCTAAATTACAATATTTTGGTGTAGTCGTTGTTGTTGTTCTTTTTTCTGTTGTTATAGTACTTGTTATTTTTGTTGTAGTCATTGTTTTTATTCTGGTCGTTATTATTTTAGTAATATTCATATTTTTTATAGGCAAAGATATAAGCATACTCGCTTCACTGCACTAAAAGGGGTACGTAACATAAATTTTACTTTTTAAAATTTTTTACTTATGCAAAAATAATTTTTTATATTTTTTATTTCGACGTTATATGTATATTCAAATTTATATATGTAAAATAAAATAACTATAAAAGATAAATTTTTTATTAGCTACATTACGTAAATAATTCTTTGGTTTGTAGTCAATTTATATTTTTAAAAATTTACATTTTCTTTTTATTATTCCTTTTTATACCCTACACCCGAAGGGATGAGGGTATATTAACTTTGTTCTTCCGTTTGTAACGCTTTAAGGAAGGCGTGGCAGGTATAGAAAAGTATATATATTCTGGCTCAGAA